>JAQZBX010005214.1:33683-44847 GCA_029593785.1 Cabassous unicinctus
TTTTTTTTTTTTTTTAAGATGCCAGCTCTTCACGCGACGCGGGCTAGCTTGCCTTTCACCAGGGAGCCACGGGACTCGAACCCTGGACCTTCTAAATGGTAGACAGGATCCCACTCACTTGAACAACATCCATTTCCTGGCATTGTTTTTTATACAAGGAAAATATGACATAGTGCTAAGAAACCTATGTGCTTTTTTGCAGATTAGATTAAAAGTAGAAGGGATTGGGTGTAGCTCAGTGGTTGAGCACCTGCTTCCCATGTATGAGGTCCCAGGTTCAATCCCCGGTACCTCCTTAAAAAAAAAAAGGTAGGCTACATTTTGGGGAACAGATGTTGAGCACCTGCTTTCCATGTATGAGGTCCTGGGTTTGATTCCTGGTACCTCCTAAAAACAAAACAAACAAATAGGGGGAAAAAAAACTTCATTGGGGAGCAGATGTAGCTCCGTGGTTGAGCTCCTGCTTTCCACAAAGTATGAGGTCCTGGGTTCAATCCCTAGTACCTCCTTTTAAAAAAGGTAGATATAGCATTGTATTCATAAAGTACAAAAACATGGGCAAAAACACAAAGTCATCAGGTCACATTCAATCTATATATATTTTTTAAAAAAGCGTGTTTCCAGACTTTACAGACACCTTACATAGGTTCACTTCCACCCCTCCCCCACTAGGTTGTACTAGGTTGTCCAGCTTGGAATTGAATGCTTTCAGCACATACCCATTTAGTATCTGTCATGTGTTGGGTTTTCAGCGAGGCACCACACTTTCTCCTTCAAACCCTTTGTAACACAGAATTCCTGCAGTCTGAGCTTCTGATTTCCAGAAAACAGTGTCTTGGACTTTTTATCAAAAGCTTACTTGAGAGACTTACTGATAAATATTTGAAGAATGTGCAGTCTGTTAGTTTGTCTAGAACCTAGATTTTCTAGGTTTTATCTCTATATCACTTCTAGATCTTCAGAAAGTAGACCATATAGTATCCCCCACCATTGGTTTTATTGATTAATTCTTTGCTTACATTAAGGTATAGCCTGAGACAAAGCCAGCCCAAAGTCACATTTGCATATAAAGGAGAGCATTTTGGAGGAAACTTGTCCCTTCCTGAGGGTTCATAGATGTTAAAATATTTCATGTCTGTGGTTTTGATTTTTAATTGCTGGCTCTCTGAGGGCCCAGGCCTAGACAGAAATTTTAAGTTGGCATACTATGAGATAGTTTTGTAGTATGGAGTAGCCTAGTTATGAGTTATATGTCCAGCCACCCAGCGTTTGCATCCCAGGTCAAAGGGGCTTTTCCGTAGAGCTTAAGGTAACAGTCTTGGGATGATAAAAATTATGGGTATGTTTGTGAGAAAAATGGTGCCTGAAAGAAAACCAGAAAATGAAGTACTCCAAGACAGTGATGGCTTTCAAGCTGAAAATTGAAAGTATGGGGGAAATTGTACTCTAATGGCATTCAGGAGTTTGGGAATCCTTGTCCTAGAGGAGCTAATATATCTTAGTGGGCACAAACTATGAGGTAGAGAATTTTAAGAAAGGTGATAAATGTTCCTTTATTACAGCAAATTACTTTTTGGTTTAAAGATCATTTCTTTATTCAGTTTTCTTCTCGACCATTCCAAATCTAGGGACCACTTGCTCTGTGTTTTTGGTGGTGGTGATGTGTTTGCAGTTTGTTTTTTAAAGGAATTATTGCCTTGTTCTTGAGCAAATTGTTGCCTCTTTTCTATTGACAATCTTAGAAACTGGGTGACAGCAAAGTATGTTGTCTACTTAGAATTCTGAGAATATCAAGACATGACTTAAAAGGGGAAAAACTTCTTGAAATCTCCTTAGACATAAAGTATATGAAAAGTCATGCATCTTTTAGATACAAAGCAGTATAGAATCACCAAGAAGGGTGTAGTTATTGGCAGTCAGGAACCTTGACTTTGGATCCTCATACTGCCCATAGCTGTGTGATTTTTGGCAAGTCAATCTCTGGACCTCACTTTTTTCTCAAAAAGGAATTAGGTGAGATTTCTATACTCTATTGAAGCCCCGAGGTAATTGTGGGGTGGGTTTGGGGCTGGGGATTTTCTGAGGCACAATAATACAACATGCTTTTTTTTTTTTTTTTTTTTTTAAGAACAGTTCTAGATTTACAGAGTTTGTAAAGATAGTACAGAGTTCCAGAGATCCCACACCTTGTTTCCCCTATTAACATTTTACATTAGTATAATATATTCATTATGATTAACGAGCCAGTATCAATACATTATTATTAACTAAAATCCATACTTAATTTAGATTTCATTAGTTTTTACCTACTGTTCTTTTTCCATTTCAGTATACCACAGTTCATTTCATCCTTAGGCTCTTGTTGGCTGTGGCAATTTTCAGACTTTCCTTGTTTTTGATGAGCCTGATATTTTTGAGAAGTACTAACCATATTTTGTAGAATGTCTCTATTGGAATTCATCTGGTGGTTTTCTCATGATTAGGCTAGGGATATGGGATCCAGGGAGAAAGACCACATTAAAGTGCCATTTTCATCACATCAAGGGTACATGCTGTCACCATGACTTCTTATTGTTAATGTTGACTTTGATCACCAGGCTGAGGTAGTGTTTGCCAGGTTTCTCCACCATAAAGTTACTCTATTATGTTCTCCATTTCTTCCAATTAATGAAGTAGAGAATTAAGACCAGCTTAAAAAATACATTGTTGAGAATTGTTTGCAAATATGGGTAGGTCTCTAAGAAAACTTTGCTTAATAGTGGCTCTTGGGAGTACTGGCAAATGACAGAGGTTAAAACAGTATTCATAAAGCTAGCAGTAGATTAGGCTCCTAAGTGTACAGCTATGAGAATCGACTTGTCATAGTTTAGCAATCTAGAATCCCCACAATCCTCTGGATAGTTCAGACATAACAGATAAGTGCCCATATACCTCTCTTACCTGAAAAACCAGGTTATGCAACTCGGAATCTAGGGGAAAGGGTGATGGGAGTGAAAAGCAGTCCCTGAAGTTTGCTGGACACTTCCAGTGTTGTTCTTGACAGGACAGGCAGTCTTCTGCTACCTAAAAAGCTGTTTTCTTTTCATTGGGGGCCATTCTGCCTCTTCCACCTGGATACTTCTTTCACCCAGGTTCCTTAGCTCACCAACCTGGAGTATCCCTTCCTCAGTTGCTTCGTCCCTCACTATAAACCCTACACAAATCCCTGTATTCTGGATCACTCCCTTTAGTGCTCTTTCCTGACCAGTGTTTCCTTTTGACTTTTGTCACACCTCCTCAGTACTTAGTAACATTTTTGTCTTTAGTAGAAATATGGGATTTGGATTCTTCCATTCTTATTAGTTGTGATAATGAGTAGGTTATTTAAAATAATTTCATTACATTTTAGTTCTAAGTATGTAAAATGAGGCTTACGCGAAACAGTATGCAAAAATCCTTTATAAACTGGAACACAAAGCACAAGTAGCTTATTCTTCACCGCCTAAGGAGTGGTTCTCAAAGTGTTTTTTGGGCTAGCAACATTAGCCTTACCTGGGAACTTGTTAGAAATGTAAATTCCTGTGCCCTATTAAATCAGAAACTCTGGGGACTGAGCCTAGCAATCTGTTTCAAGAAGTTAGCCCTTCTGGTGATTCTGCTGCATGCTCAAGTTTGGGAAGTCCTACCCTACAGAATTATACTTGAAAACTTAGACATATATCAACTATTTTAAATTATTGAGGAAAAAAAACAAATTGTTAGCTTGCTAGACCTTTCCTTGAGTAACATTGTTCTAACATCAGTATCTAGTGGAGATTAAGCCAATGGTTTTGTGTTTTACTTAATTACTAGTCTTAACCACGTTTTGTTTTACTTTTTTAAAAAGTTGTAACCATTGTACTCATATATTTTAGCTATGTTTCTCAGGCTAATTTGAATTTGTAGCCTATCTCTGGGATTCCAGTCACCATTTATAGCATTGTTTCTGTGAGAAAGATAACTTTGGAGTTTATTTAACTAAAAGTATTGAATCAACCTACTTAGTTTTAGAGATTTCTATTGTGTTGTAAATCAAACAAAGTACTATTGCTATGCCATTGTGTATTATTTTGACAGTAGAGAATAGAGGCCTTTTCAGTGAATAAAAGAAAAATTTGATAACTGGTGTTTCTTAAGTATAGAAGAAACCATAGCATAATGTTGACATTGAGATTTTCTTCTAAAAACTAATGTATCAGTCCTAGGAAAGGTTATGAATGATTTTATTTTGTACTTTGTTCTTAGCACTGCCATGAGCATTTGAGCATCCAGTGAACTTTACCTTTCATTTTATGAACATAGTCCAAAAATGCCTAAATAAGAGAAATACCACAGAACCTAATACATGAAAGTCTAGTTCTTTGTATTTGAGTTACTTGCTTTAAAGGATTACAGAGTTTATAAGGCATAAAATTCAACAATAGAATAAGTTAAAGTACATTTTTCTGGAAACTTAATTGGTCAAAATGGCAGCCACAGTTGTGTATTGGGACCATGTAAGTTTATGGAGTCCCTTCAGTTTCTTTCTTTTTCTCTTTCTCTCTCCCTCTCTCTCTCCCTGGTTTTGGAAAAATAAAGCTCTCTATTGTAAAACAGAAACCAAAAATTTAAGCTCTACTTTCTGAAGAGTTTATATATTGGGTGTGGTAGAAAGGCATGGAAGCAGAAGACCTAAGGTTCATGTTTTTGAGCTTGTTTGTTGAGAGACTTCAGGGAATGCATTTTGCCTTTCTGAAGTATTTTATAAAAATAGAGATATTTTTATAAAATATCTCCTGTTAGGAGGTCTGTTGAGAAATTACATTAATCTGCATCATTGTAAATGGGAAAGAAGCAAAAAATAAGGTTTGCTAGTCATACCTCCCCGCCCCCCTTCCTAATTTCCCTTTCTACCTGTGGCACCAGAAACTATCAAGAGCTTTCTGGAAATCTCAATTTTGCGGCAAACTATGGCTTCTTGTACAGACCATGAACTAAGAATAACAATTTTTACATTTATAAAAGATTGCAAAAAAGAAAGAAACAGCAGAGAACATATGTGGCCCACAAAACCTAAAATATTTACTACCTGCCTCTACGAGAAAAGTTTGCTGACCTCTGCTCTAAGTCAAGTGAACTCGCAGACTTTAGATTTAGTGGTGTGTTTTGATAAAGCAGTTTGGTAAAGTATTTTTTGAAATGAATGTGTTAGGCAGGACTTGCCTGTTGAATATTTTTGCATGGTACGGTTGGATTAACCTTTTAACAAAAACTCTGTAAAAACTTTTTATGAAAAAGGTTTCAAACTTCAGTATTCTCTGTGCTTATTTCAGCAGAGAAAGGACTCATCACCCTGGGGAGAAAGGCAAGCACAATATCTAAATCTTGTTGTAAAGAGAAAATTAGAGAGGAAAACAGGACTTGGGTGTGTTTTAGTTTTTTGTTTTTAGTGGCGTTTTAAGGGAGAAGGAGGAGGAAATGTATAACTAGCCTTGGTGTGCAGGAGGGAAGTGAGAAATGTCTCGAGTAGAGTGGAAGACTACCTTGTAGAGCAAGATGAGGGCGAGGGCTTGATTGCTAGCTAGAGGACTCAGATTTTGCAAACATGGACTCATGAACAAGTTTTTGGGTGATCGATATGTCACGTAGATGTAAAATGGTTTCAAAGAGGAAGAAGAAACCGGAGGCCATAGTAATACAAGGTGTGAGTAAGAATCTTGATGGCCAGTAGTGTAGAAGAGTGAAAGATGGGCTCATATGATATGTGCATATGTGAGATGTGATATTTGTGGATAGGAGAAAAGGATATCCTGTATACATATACCCTGTATATACATATGCTAGGGTTTTTTCCCCAACTGCTTGGCTTAACCTCCTAAATCCAAAAACAAACAAAAATCCACTTGTTACTAAGGTAGTTTTGTGCATCCATGTGGCTCAGTTTTTATACCTTTTATATCTTTAGCTCTGTGGTCCTTGGAAAGACCACTACTACCTCACCCATGACAGTCTAATATAATATACAAGGCATTCAGATGCTCAGAAAATAAGAGATAAAAGTAGCTGGGTCCTTGAGCTTTAAAACTATAATTTAAAAATCATGTCTACATTTGATAATTTTTGAACAAAACAGTAGTATCCATATTGTCTTTACTGTGAGGCAAGTTATCTCCAGTTATCATTTCACTGTATTGTTTTAATCGATACTCTTTGTGAATTAGGGATGAAAGGGCTTTTGTCCATTATAAGTAAAACACTTCACAAATGCAAGGGGTTAGGAATTTTAATTGAATGCTCTAGATCTGTGTAGCCAATATAATGGTCTATGTGGGGACAATTGTTTATGTTTGAGTTTTATTTTGAGATTTTCTTGAAATTGAATCTTCTGATTTTAGGAAAATCCCTTAAACTCTCTGGGCTCAGGTTTCTCATCTGTAAAATGAAGGACTCACACTAATGTTCCTTTTAGCTCTGTGATTTGAAGACCTTAATTTTAAATAAGAGAGGTTAGTGGTGTTTACAAAATTTAAAATAGGAGGCAGTGTATTCAACTTAAATATTTTTATGTGCAGACCATGGAAGGGAAGTGGTTGCTGTGTATGTTACTGGTCCTTGGAACTGCTATTGTTGAAGCTCATGATGGACATGATGATGATATGATTGACATTGAGGATGACCTTGATGATGTCATTGAAGAGGTAGAAGACTCAAAGCCAAAACCAGATACCAGTATTCCTCCTCCATCTCCAAAGGTTTGAAGAACTTTTTGAATCTGTTCGTTTTACCTTTTGAGATAATCAAAGTATGAAGATAAATTTTGGTCCTTTTCAAAGGGAAAGCAAAGATTGCTAAATTCTTACTGATCTCTTTGGCAGCCTTTGTTATGTCTTGCCAGAAGGTAAATTATATGGATTGATTTCAAGGACCAGCTATGAAAGCTTTATGGTAATTGAAAACAAACCAAGAGAGTAAATCCTCCTAAGAAAGAAATGTTGCTGGAAATTTCAAATCTTAATTCATTTTTATATCTAACACAGGTCACTTACAAAGCTCCGGTTCCAACAGGGGAAGTGTATTTTGCTGATTCCTTTGACAGAGGAACTCTGTCAGGGTAAGTGTTTCTTAGGGAGAAAAAATCTTAGATGCAAATATGTAAATAGAATGATGGATTCCTCTTTTCGTGGCTGCTTAAATAGTGAAATGTCTTAACTTTTTAATATTACCTATGTTGGTATCCATTTAGAAAATAGACTTTTGGAACTTGTGGCACTTCTGCCATGCCTTCCCAACTCATCATCCTCTTTTCTGTTTGAGAAAAAATTCTTTCTTGAATCGTTAAAAAAGTAGCATAATCTGATGGATTTGGTACTTTTTCTTATAGATTCTTGAGTTAAGTATAATATAATGTTACTACTTGTGTGACAAACTTTAAAGTTGAAAGTCAAGTGGCTAAGTGGGCTTTAAGAAGAATGGGATTTGAAAATGTAGAGTCTGCTTTTATTTGCATTTACATTGTTTATCTTCATGAGTCAACTTTCATTTGAATCTTAACTTTAGGATTTGTCTTAATTACAGGTGGATTTTATCCAAAGCCAAAAAAGATGACACTGATGATGAAATTGCCAAATATGATGGTGAGAATTCCATTGATTTCTATCTAGATATTGAAGTTTGGCATTTTGTTTCCATGGTCTCTCAATACTGGTTTAAAACATGTACATTTTAAGATTTTTGCCTTGAAGGTTTTGCCATCTTTACATGTTCTTCTATATTTACAGAATTAGACCTATTTAATGTTTGTTTTACACAACAAAACTATTTTACAGTTTTTCTTAAAAAGCCATATCCTAATAGTTGTCAATATATGTGTGTTTAATATTAACAAACCATCTTTAATAGGTAACTGGAACATACTAAAATTTTGTCTGTATGCTAGACTTAGAATGTAGAGTTTTGTTTGTTCTCATTTAAAAGGCCTTGAAAGGTATTGTTAAGAAGTCAGATGTTTTTTGGGTCATCTTGTAGGAAAGTGGGAGGTAGATGAAATGAAGGAAACAAAGCTTCCAGGCGATAAAGGACTTGTATTGATGTCTCGGGCCAAGCATCATGCCATCTCTGCAAAACTGAACAAGCCCTTCCTGTTTGACAGCAAACCCCTCATTGTTCAGTAAGTGAACTGGTTGTTTGATAGAAGCTTTCTAGGATGGGTCATCTCAGAAGACATTACATTGTAAAATTATTCTACATAAGAGTTACAAGATTATATAAATTACAATAGGGATTTTAGGGTGATTTTCAGACTCCTGTAAATGGGATTCCATAATTTTTTTCCTGCTTAATAAATTATATTGAAACAAACTGGCTGTTCTTCCTCCTGATAGCAAATGCATGTCTGAATTTTGCAAAAGTATGTTTTAAGAATCTGCATTAAGGTTTTATTTCACTTTATTTTTCTGAGATTGAGTAGCCATTCAAAAGGAATATAATATATAATCCTTATTAAGGAAGTTGTGACCAAACATATGACTATGATGGGGGAAAAGGATAATAAACTAAGAGATTTGTTACTTCAAAATGCCATACCTTTTCTCTCTGAAATTAGGTATGAGGTTAATTTCCAAAATGGAATTGAATGTGGCGGTGCCTATGTGAAACTGCTTTCCAAAACCCCAGAACTCAGCCTGGTAGGTCATTTCTATTTATATAGCCACCTATAGTTGTCTTTTTTTTTTTTTTTTTTTTTTAAATTATTTCAAACTTAGAGGACAGTAGCAAAAATAATACAGCCTGCATACAGAGAACTCACAACATATCCTCCCATCCCCCAGCCAGATCCACCAATTTTAACATTTTGATCCCTTTGCTATATCCATTTATCTATTTTCTGAACATTTAGAGCAAGTTGTACACACTATACTCCTTGAACACATAATACTTCCATATATATTTCCTGTGAACAAGGATATTCACTTTTGTATCATCTTAAGTACACTAGTTATGAAGTTCAAGAAAGTGAATGTCAATATAAAGATTATATTGTTTATTCCAATTTTTCTTATGTCATAAAATTGTCCTTTTCAGCCTTTTCTCCTTCATTCTTAGATCCCATCCAGTTTCATGTATTGTATTAGGTTGCCCTTATCTCTTTGTCTCTCTTTCTCTAAATTGTGGAAACATATATACTACATAAAATTTCCCATCCCAACCCCTCCCAAGAATACCATTCAATGGGATTAGTCACATTCACAATGTTGGAGTACCCTCATCACCTTCCATTACTAGAACTTTCCCTTCACCCAAAACAAACCCCGCATTTATTTTTCATTAACTCCCCATTGACCCTGACCTCCACTCCTGGTAGCCTATACTCTGCTTTCTTCCTCTTAAGAGTTTGTATATCTGATATTTCCTTTGTGGTTACCATGGGGCTTAAATTTAACATCCTAAATCTATAACAATCTTGTTTGCTTTGAAACCAACTTAACTTCAGTAGTATACACAAACTATGTTCCTATACCCCTCTGTCTACCCCCCTTATGTAGTTCTTATCACAAATGACATAGTTTATACATTGAGTCCAAAACCACTGATTAAACATTATATTTTGTGCATTTGTCTTTTAAATCCAATAGGAAGTATCCAAAAATACAGTAGTACTGGCATTTATATTTACCCATGTCATTATCTTTATGGGAGATCTTTATTTCATGTGGCCCCAGTGAATTGTCTGCTGTTCTTTTCCTTTCAACTTGCAGGACTCCCTTTAGCATTTCTTTAGGACCAGTTTAGTGATAATGAAGTCCCTCCAGCTTGTTTATCTGTGAATATCTTAATCCCTCCTTCACTCTTGAAGAACAGTTTTGCTAATAGAGAATTCCTAGTTGGCAGTGTTTTGCTTTCGGCATTTTAAATATATCTTGCCACTGCCTTCTTGCTTCCATGGTTTCTGATGAGAAAACAGCACTTACTGAGATTTTTTTTAGGTATATGTTGTACATTGCTTCTTTCTCTCCTGCAACTTTCAGAATTCTCCCTTTATCTTTTGCATTCGACAGTTTGATTTTAGCATGGCATGGTGGGGGTCCATTTGGGTTTGCCTATTTGGAGTTTGTCCAGCATGCTGGATGTGTATATCCATGTCTTTTGTAAAAATTGGAAAAGTTTTCATCCATTATTTCTTCGAATATTCTCTCTGTTCCTTCTCCTTCTGGGATTTCTCCAACAGGTATACTGGTATGCTTGATGCAGAACCCACAGGTTCTGCAGCCTCTGTTTGCTTTTCTTTATTCTTTCCTCTTTCTGTTCCTCAAACTGGATGATTTCAATTGTTTTAACTTCTAGTTCACTGATTCTTTCTTCTGCCAGCTCCAATCTGCTGTTAAACCCCTCAGGGGAATTTTAAATTTCTTTTACTGTGGTCATCAGCTCTCTTTGGTTCCTTTTTATAATTTCCATTGGTCTATTGATCTTGTGTTTGTCTTCATCTGTCGTTTTCCTGATTTTTCTTCAGTTCTTTCTCTGTATTTCTTTTTAGCTTTTTGAGCATATTTAGGACCATTTTTTAAAAGTCTTTGTCTGGAATGTCCCAAGTCTGATCCTCCTCATTGATGGTTCCTAAACATGCTTTAATCATCCCCTTTGCCTGGGCCATCTATCTCTTTCTGGTTTTTTTATGTTTTGTAATCTGAAACTTGGTGAAACCTGGACATTTTGATAGTGTGTTATCACTGGAATTTAGACTCCTTAAGCTTGTATCCATCTAGTGCTATGACAGCTTTCCTTGAATGCCAGAAGCTAACAACAACAAAGAAGAAGGTAAAAAAGAAAAACTTTTCCAGTTTTCACAGATCCACCTGTGCCAGTGCTGTCCTTCAGGGCTTATTCATACAGTGAATTTGGAGAATAGCTCCAGGTCAAAAAGTAGGGGCTTCCCTGAACCTTTCTGGTTTCATGGTGCCTGTGGATCTAGGAATTCCTCCATTTATAGGGATAGGAATGTCCCCTCTTCCCTAGGAAACTGTTTCTTCATGGTCCCAGGCACTGCACTATATGTCTAGAGCCAGCAATCCCTTGCCTTGGGCAACACAACTTGACTGCTCTCCCACAGCATTCACTAGCTCTCTGTTCTTTCTACACATTGGGCAAGTTCTGAGACATTGAGTCCTTC
>JAQZBX010005214.1:44947-57536 GCA_029593785.1 Cabassous unicinctus
CTTTATTTTTTCTTTTTGGTGTACAGTTCTATGAGTCATCCCCCCGCCCCCACTTGCTGTCTGTGTCCATTCGCTGGGTGATCTTCTGTGTCTCTTTCTTGCCTGCCCTTCTCATTTTTCTCCTCCAGCTTCACTGGGATTCGATCCTAGGGACCTCCGATGTGGGAGAGAGGCACCCTGTCACTTGGGCCACCTGAGTTCCTGGTTTCTGGCGTGTCTCGCCTTGGCTCTCCCCTGTGTCTCTCTTTTGTTGCGTCATCATCTTGCTGCGTGGCTCAGCTCGCTTGTGGCTCGCCGTGCGTCCGCGCGGGCCTATGGCTTGCCACGCTTGGGCCCAGCTTGCCTGCTTGCCTTTTTTTTTTTTTACCTGGAGGTCCCAGGGATCAAACCCGGGTCCTTCCATATGGTAGACGGATGCCCAACCACTTGAGCCACATCCGCTTCCCTCCTACTGCTTTTAAGTTGCTTTTATTCTTGATTTGGCACTTGCCCTGGTACTGCACTTCTTTAACTGTTTTCTAGAGCATCGGGAAAGATGTGTCTGCCAGTTCTTGTGGGTTAGTCAAAGCTTCTGTAGGGGGATGGCTACCTGAAGTGCCTCACTCTGCAATCTTGATTGGGGTGAGGCCCACAGTTGTCTACCCTCCCTCATCTGTTTGCTCGTTGTTTTTGCGTGTTGTTGGCGCTTGTTGTCTGCTCTTTGTTTTCTCTTTAGGCAGTACCAGGAACTGAACCTGGGATGTCCCATGTGGGAGGCAGGTGCCCAGCTGCTTGAGGCACATCCATTCTGCTCTACACACACACACAATTGTCTTTTTCTTTTAAGATTTATTTATTTGTTTATCTCTCCCCCCCCCCCCATTGTTTTTGCGCTTGCTCTCTGCTCTCTGTGTGTTCTTCTGTGTCTGCTTGTCTTTCCTTTAGGCGGCACTGGGAACCAATCCTGGGACCTTGTGGAGTGGGAGAAAGGCGCTCAATCTCTTGCACCACCTCAGCTCTCTGGTCTGCTGCATCTCTTATTGTCTCTCCTCTGTGTCTCTTTGTTGTGTTATCTTGCTGTGCCAGCTCTCTGCGCAGGCCAGCTCTTCGCACGGGCCAGTTTGCCTTTCACCAGGAGGCCCCGGGAGTCCAAACCCTGGACCTCCTATATAGTAGACAGGAGCCCAATCGCTTGAGCCACATCCGTTTCCCCACAATTGCCTTTTAAGAATCTTAAAGAAAAAGAAACAAATGTTTTCTAAGACTTATGAGAATAAAGTCCTTCTCCAACCCTGCTGTTTAAATATTTTGTAGGGTTAGGAATGTTGGCTTTTATATATTGTTCTAGGCTTTGTAATTGAAAAGCAATAGGAATGTGAATTCCACAGCTATCAGCTGTTTCTCTTGTGTCTCTGGTTTCTGTTCTGGGTGATTTTTATTTTACCAAACATATTTCTTTGTTTTATGAAAGAAGCAGTAACCATCAGTGAAAAATAGTGAGCATTACTTTGTGGGGTTCTTTTTTGTTTGTTTTTAAAGATTTTTTTATCCATCCCCGCCCCCAGCCCCCCACCCCATGTTGTTTTGCGCTTGCTGTGTCTTTCTAGGAGGCACTGGAAACCTCCCATGTGGAAGACAGGGCGCCCAACTGCTTGAGCCACATCCACTTCCCTCTTGTTTTTTGTTTGTTTGTTTGTTTGTTTTTTAAGCACTTTCATAGTTTCTCATTTAAAATTTCCTGGTAATTTCTGGTTTTTCCTTTTCACTGATACCTAAGTAAGCCTCATAAAATAGTCAGCTTTTCCTTTAATAGCAACACCAATTTATTAAACTTTATAAAAGGAAACATCACAAGATTTTGAAAGGTTGCTTTGGAATGTTTTGACTGAGTTACTTAATATTCCATTTTTGTCTCTGAAGGATCAATTCCACGACAAGACCCCTTATACAATTATGTTTGGTCCAGATAAATGTGGAGAGGACTATAAATTGCACTTCATCTTTCGGCACAAAAACCCAAAGACGGGTATATATGAAGAAAAGCATGCCAAGAGGCCAGATGCAGATCTGAAGACCTATTTTACTGATAAGAAAACACATCTTTATACATTAAGTAAGAAAAATCATTAGTTTGAGGGTTTTAGAGCATTATGCATTTACTATCCATTTAATTTAAGGATTGCACATCTGGAGAAGATGCAAGCCTGCAAATAAGAAAGGAGTCATTGTTTACTCTCTTTCATAGGTTGAACTGATGTTTGAAACAATTTAAAGAATAAGTTTGTTCATAAAGAGCTTCATCACCGGTCCCCTTATTTCCTCTCTTGGTTTATCTTCTTGTTGAAAAGAATGTTCAACAAATGGATATACAGTAGAAATATATGTAAAAAAAAATTTCCAAATTATTATTACTATTTTTAGGAGGTACCAGAGATTGAACCTGGAACCTCATACATGGGAAGCAGATGCTCAACCACTTGAGCTACATCCACTCCCCTAGGTTGGGTTTTAATACCCCCAAATTATTTTTTAGTTGAACAGTCTTTGGATGCTTTTGACATTTGGGTTATTGTGTTTAATCATTTGGACATTGGGATAGGTTTTTAATTTAATGAAGCTTTTCTTCTGCTTTGAGATTACAGACATGACTCTTCCTAAAGAATACAATAACCCTTTTTTCTTTCTAATAAAAGTAATACATAGTCACTGTAGAAATTCAGAAGATAGAAATAAGCAAAATGAAGACATTGAAAATTATCTGAAATATCATGGATAGAACATTTTGATACGTATTTGTCCGAACTATTTTGTATATGTGTATAATTACACAGGCATGTAATGTTTTATAAAAAGTGATTATACTATACTATTTTCCATACTTTCTTTACTTCAAAAGAGTGTGAACATTTTTCCATGAGAGTGTATACTATAGCTTTATTATCACTTGTAATAGCAGTATAAAATACTGTTGTCTAGATTTGCTGTACTTAGTCAGTTGCCTATTGGGCATTTAAGTATGGGATCTGGGCTTTAGCTATTATAAACCACAATTAAGATGCCTTTATGTATGTAAGATTGTTTTCTTTCTTCATTGGACTCCAAAAGTACAACCACAGGACATGTGGTTTAATAATAAAATGTTCAAGGATATAGAAGGCTTGTGTGACTTGAAATTTTAGTAACACAGATGGTGGAAAAACCAACTGTTAAAAATGAAGAAATGGGCCTTTCCTACTGGAGGATGGTTTTAATATACACACTTATTTTCCTTATGACTGGAACCATTACTTGTTGTGATTCCTAGAAACCTGAGGAACTAGCATTTATGCTTTACATATGAGGAAAAGGGTGTTAACTTGCCCAAGGCCCCATAGCCCCTGCAGGGCAGAGCCAAGCATCTGAGATCATATTCTGCTTCCAGCACCCATTTACCTTCAGGCGTCTGTACTGCATCCTTCTCTTAGAAGTTAAGATCTTTTGTGTTGTGGTAAAGAGAGCTTGAGCATGAGTGATTAACTTTTAAAAAAATTTTTTTTCTTCAGTTTTGAATCCAGATAATAGTTTTGAAATATTAGTTGACCAATCTGTTGTGAACAGTGGAAATCTGCTGAATGATATGACTCCTCCTGTAAATCCATCGCGTGAAATTGAGGACCCTGAGGACCGGAAGCCTGAGGACTGGGATGAAAGACCGAAAATTCCAGATCCGGATGCTGTCAAGCCAGATGACTGGTGAGCTTTTGGAACCTTTGTATATGCGTGCAAAGGGACATTTCATATATTTCATGTGGCTTGAACAAGCAACTGTTGATATTTTCTTTGTGGGGCACACAATATCATAATCTGATATTTTCAATAATATACAAAAATACAGACTAGCTAAAAAGGGGCCATACTGTTCATGTGCATTGTTTCACCATTTTATAAATTGGACAATGCTGAAATTATATTTTAATTAGAAAAACTCAGAGACCTCTACTCTGTGTTGGACAGTGGAATACAAAGCCAGAAGGACTCAGCCTTCTTGCACAGAGCTCTCAGTCTAGTTGTGAAACAGTCATGTAAATAAAACTGGCATGCAGTGTGCTAAATGGTATGTTGGAAGGTGTTGCTGGGAGAGCAGAACACTTAGTAGATCTAACCCAGGGATGGCTTCTTGGAGAAGGGCAAATGAGATTAAAACCTGAAGATGGGGTAAGAGTTAACTAAGTGGTAGTGATTGGAAATGATACTCCTGGTTTAAAGAATATATTAAGTGCAAAAGTTAGAGGAGCTGGAGTGAGCTTGAGATGTATGAGAGAAATTGAGTATATCTGATCTTTTATATGTAGGTTACAAACTGGAGAGTGATGAGAAATGAAAACAGGTGGGGTCATACTCTTGTATATGGCCACATGTGATATATTTGAAGTTTAATACAGTAGCTTTCAGAAATGTCAGCACATGAATAAAGGGAAATAAGAAAACTCATCTTTCATTTTTTTATTGCATTAGGGTAAATGGCAAGTTCATTTGTATGACTGGTGATCTTTATATCAGACTCAACTTTGTTAAATACTATATTCCTTAACTAGCTTTTTTGGGGGAGGGGAGTGGGTGGAGTAAATGTTCAACTTTAAAAGGGTCAGCTGACTGTTTATTCAACAAATCCTTGCAGTTCTCACATAATTTAAAACTAGCATAAAACACACATTATCCTGACCCAGGATAGAAAGTATCTTTGTTTATCAACTAAATTGGCACTGTCTTATGGCACCTGCATAAAATTTTGTAGTTGGCCATTTCTTGATGAATTTCTTAGGAGGAATTTTTTAGTAAGATATAACTCACATACCATAAAATTCACCTTTTTAAAATGTACAATTAAGTGGATTTTAGTATATTCGTAAGTCATACATCTATCACCATTATCTTAATTCCAGAATATTTTATTACCCCATTATCCATTAAGGAGTTGATCCCTATACTCCACCCTTTCCCCAGCCCCTGTAACCACTTACCTTCTTTCTGTTTCTATGGGTTTGCCTATTCTGGATATTTCATATAATGGAATCACATAACATGTGGTCTTTTAGGTCTGACTTTTACTTAGCATAATGTTTTCAAGGTATATGTTGTAACTTGTATCAGAACTTCATTCCTTTTTATGACTGAATAATCCATTCTATGGACATCCCACATTGTGTTTATGATGAGTTGATGGACAGTTGGGGTTGCTTCTACTTTTTGGCTGTTAGGAAAATAAGCTGTGAACATTCACGCACAAGTTTTCATGTGGACATATATTTTCATTTCTTCTGGGTGTACATCTAGCTGTAGAGCTTAACTTAAGACATTGTTTTCCAAAGCAGCTATACCATTTTACATTCCCATCAGCAAGTATGAGGGTTTTAGTTTTTCTGCTGCATCCTCCATCCTTGCCAGCATTAGTTGTTTTCCTTTTTTATTATAGCCATTCTCCTGGGTGTGAATTAGTATCTCGTGTTTTTTTAATCAGTTTTATTGAAACGTATTCATAAGTCATACACTCCATCTAAGGTGTATAATCATTGGCATTTGGTATAAGCACAGATTTGTACATTCATCACTTCAATTAATATTAAAGCATTTTCATTACTCCAAAAAAAAAAAAACCCTACCCCTTAGTAGTCAACTCTCAATCTCTCTTATCTTTCTCCTGCCATACATAACTGCTAATGTTTATGTCTCTATAGTTTATTCATGTTTACATTTTGTATAGCTGGAGTAAAACAATATGTAGTAATTTTTGTCTAGTTTTTCTTTCACTTAGCATACTTCCTTTTTTTAACCATTGGTGGAAGGTTATTAATGTATTACTGTACACTATTGTCCATAATTTGCTTTGGTTGTAGTTTTTGCCCAAATATCACCCTGGTATTAACATCTTGTGAACATTAATGTACATTTGTTCTGTTTCAGAAAAAAACATTCTTATATATGCACTATTTTTGTGTTTGTTTGAGGTACCGGGGCTGGAGATTGAACCTGGGACCTTGTATGTGGGAAGCCAGTGCTCAACCACTGAGCCACACTGGCTCCCCTGAGTTGGTTTTCTCATTTGTTTGCTTGTCATTTGTTTTTTTGTTTTGTTTTGTTTTTAGGAGGCACAGGTAACCAAACCTGGGACCTCCCATGTGGGAAGCAGGCACTCAACCGCTTGAGCCATATCCACTCCCTATGCACTATTAACCATACTCATTTTTCACTAGGGTTTGCTGTGCTCTACAGTCCCATGTTTCCTTTTTTAGCTTTCTTTCTAATGATATACATGACCTTAGACTTTCCCTTTCAACCACTATCATACCTATATATTAGTGCTGCTAATTATAAACACTGATGTCATTCACCATTTCTATTCATTTCCAAACATTTTTCAAACAACCTTTTTACCAGTTCTGCACAGATTAGACCTCGGCTTTCCATTCTCTAATCTCATTCTATTTCCTGGTGACTTATAGTCTAGCTTTTAACTCCATGAGTTTGCACATTATCATTATATTCAGTTCAGTTTTGCTCATTATATTCAGTTTGGTTTTGATTTGTGTTTCTTTGGTGGCTAATCATACTTATTGGCCATTTGTATATTTTCCTTGGAGAGATGTCTATTCAAGTCCTTGGCCCCATTTTTTTAAATAGTGTTAAGAGTGTCCTGTGTCAGATTAAGAGTGGGATCACACTGTGATTCTTTGGCCAGTGTTATCTTTACTGGCTTTTTCTTTTGTGTTTAAGGGATGAAGATGCCCCTGCAAAGATTTCAGATGAAGAGGCCACAAAACCTGAAGGCTGGTTAGATGATGAGCCGGAATATATTCCTGACCCAGATGCAGAGAAGCCAGAGGACTGGTAAGAGCATTAACTTTTTAATTAAACTGTTCTTTCATTGAAGCAAATCTCAAATACAGCAGTACAGCAAAGTATCTACATTTTTATGTAGAGCTTGACAAATTTAATTGCAATTCTTTTTTTTAATGCTTTTCTCATCAAAAGACATTGTTACTGGAAATGCAGAAGCACAAGAAGACAGTGCTTTACAGTATGACACTGTAAAAGCATCCTGGCAGTACCTCGGAGTGCTTGGACTGCTGTTCATAGTTCTTCATCACAGAAACCATTTGTAATTTGTCGTTTGTATCTCCACAGGGATGAAGATATGGATGGTGAATGGGAAGCTCCTCAGATTGCCAACCCGAAATGTGAATCAGCACCTGGCTGTGGTGTCTGGCAGCGACCTATGATTGACAACCCCAATTATAAGGGTAAATGGAAGCCTCCCATGATTGACAATCCTAACTACCAGGTTTGTGCCTCCTGAGCTTTTATTGATCTTAATAAACTCCATAAATTGAGAGAGAGCTTAATGTGTTAGATGTTGCACAGAAAGATAAACCTAGAATCTGGAGAGAATAGTTTTCATTGTTGCCTTATAACTTAAGTTTAAAAACTAAAAGAAAAAAATGGAAAACTTAGGATTTGGGTGCCTTGCTCTCAGGTGTCAGTGGTGCTTCAGCCACAGGATCCAAATTGCAAGATTGACCATTTGTGTGAAGTGATGGGTAGAGGATGGTGATGTGAGTTGGAGTCTGGGCCATGGCACATTAGCTCATTTCTTGGCCTCAGTAACTTGTAACTGTAAAAACACTGAGGCTCAAATGAGATGATAAGAGTTCAAGTAGTGATGTTCAAATTTACTATGGAAATGTAACTGTTCACCTCTTTGTTGCTTTTCTGTTTCTACTCCAGTAAAATTTATAATCATTCTTTTCCATTTTATTTGTCAAACTTTAAAGTACAAAGTGTAGGTCTATATGCACATATTATATATATCTGCTTTTAAATGCATATTTAATTGTGTAGTCAAACAATATGTTCTTTTGATGGCTATTTAAGTAGTGCCATTTTTGCTTTAAAAGTCAGTGCTGCAGTAATCATCCTTTTATATATCTAGGTAGATATGTTATTTCTCTAGGTAGTTATCTATAAGTGAAATTGCCAGTTGAAGTTCATGTACATTTTGGGGAGGTGGGTCTGAATTTTTTTTTTTTTTTTTTTTGGTAATAATTTTAGTATTTTTTAAAAGATACTTAGATTACATAAATGTTACAGTTCATGTACATTTTAAATCACCACCTAAAAAGTCTGTGCTAATTTACACTCCCACCCCAAACAGCATTTGATAAGAGTAGAGTTTGCTAGAATAGTTGAGGCAGAGCAAGGTGGTAGTTTGGACAAAGTTGCAGGTAATAATAGAGAAAGAAAGTGGTTGAGTCCAGATGTCTTAGAGGTAGAACCGGTAAAACATTTAGCACAGTGCTTGGCACAGCACCAAATTTAGTCCTGTTGCTCATTTAAGTTTCATAAAGTCCCCACTTATCTCCGTTGATTATATAGAATTCATCATATGGTAGGTTCACCATAAATTTTTGTTTATTGTTATCTGGAATAATTTTCTCTTTTCCTGTTTTTCCTAGGGAATCTGGAAACCTAGGAAAATACCAAATCCAGATTTCTTTGAAGACCTGGAACCTTTCAAAATGACTCCTTTTAGTGCTATTGGTTTGGAGCTATGGTCCATGACCTCTGACATTTTTTTTGACAATTTTATCATTTGTGGTGACCGAAGAGTAGTTGATGATTGGGCCAGTGATGGATGGGGTCTGAAGAAAGCTGCTGATGGGGCTGCCGAGGTTCGTGCTTGCTGTTTCTCATGCTTTTATCTGTTATTGTGTGTAACAAAATGCTTCTTTTGTGAAAAATTATCTTTTAGGGTATGTCTTTTTGTTTATTTGGGAATATTGGCATAATAAATGCCATAAAAAGTTGCCTGCTTAAGGCACAAAATATTGGGTTTTTGGACATGATTTCATTGGTCTAATGTAGCTTTGGATTCTCTAGTTGTGTTATGTGTAGGGGGTGTGTGTGTGTATATATATATATATATATATATATATATATATTTCTTAAACATATTTATAATAGTAATTTTTTAAAAACCGTACAGTAAGATACATTTGTAAAATATCCAGTTACCTAGATTTAGATAAAAGTGAATGAGAAACTTAAAAGGCGGACATGAACACTATTAATTTTTCCCACCTGGAAAGTACAGATATTATAATATTCACTAAGTAAAATGAAAGCATTCCCTGATTTCTAAAGCACACCATTAGCTATTATATCTAAAGTGGGATTTATCTGAAAACTGCATTAAGCTTTCAGAACATTTGCTGCAACTCAGGTAGAAATAGGGAACAGTTGCATAAGATGGCAGTCTGTAGTCAAGAAATGTATTTCAACTAAGGGTATGTTTTAATGTTTTTTTTGTTTTTTTTTTTGAGGTTCTGGGGCACCCCAGGGATTGAACCCAGAAACTTGTATGTGGGAAGCCAGCGCTCAACCACTGAGCTACACCGGCTCCCCCCAGTTGGTTTCTTCATTTATTTGTTTTATTTTTAGGAGGTACTGGGGATCGAACCCAGGACCTCATATATGGGAACCAAGTGCTCAACCACTACATCTGCTCCCCTTAATGTACTATTGTTTTGTTTTTTGATAAATAGGAGGTATGATTTAATTAGTCAAACCTATACAGTTTCAAAGAACTTTGAAAATCAAAGCATCCCTGTATCTTTCAAAACTTGTGGTATATGGGAATGAATTACTGTTTTTGTTCTGCTCTTTAGCTGCCAGGAATACATACTGGCTCAAGGTGGTATGGTACAGAAGGCTGCAAATGCTTTGCTACTCTTTCCATGGAAAGGCAGGTCTAATTACCCTCCCCTTGAATCTGCACTAGTCCTAGTCATTTGCTGACCTGACTAATGTACTCTTAAATGTTGAATCTTGGTTTACCCCGTATATGGAATTTTGAAACAGTTGCTCATGTGGCAGAGCTAGGAATTGGAGAGCCAGGGACATTTAGATCTAGAAATTCTTCAGGGAAGCGGGTATTGCTCAGTGGATAGAGCCCCCGTTTACCATATGGGAGGCCCGGGTTCACGTCCCGAGGCCTCCTCGTGAGGGCATGCCGGCCTGAGCGGTGCGGTGGGCTGATGCAGCAACCTCACGGCAGGAAGCAGGTGTGGCGCAATGGATAGAGCACCCATTTACCATATGAGAGGCCCCGGGTTCGCTTCCCGGTGCCTCCTTGTGAGGGCAGGCCGGCTCGTGCGGTGCCGTGGGCTGATGCGGCAAGACCTCACAGCAAGGGGGAGATAAGCAGACACAGAGAAGACACGCAGCGAATGGACACAGCAGCACAAGCAGCAAGGGGGGCGATAAATAAAATAAAATAAATAAATCTTTAAAAAAAAAAAAAGAAATTCTTCATTCCCTGAGGCTAAGGGAGCCTTTTGCAGGTGATTAAGAGACCAGTTTTCTCGCATATAGAAGTTAAGACACCTTGATGATAAATGGGGGGCGTGAAAATTGAAGCTCTTATCTAATTTCCTTTTTAGATTGTATAAACATCTTGGCTTGAACTCTTTGAAAAAGGAGGAGTTTGATTTTTGCTATGTGGTAACTGAATGATGCAAGAGTACAGCTGTATTTGGTGTCAAAAGCTAAATCTTGAAATCAGTCCTGTCTTGTTTTTCAGCCAGGTGTAGTGGGGCAGATGATTGAGGCAGCCGAAGAGCGCCCGTGGCTTTGGGTAGTCTACATTTTGACGGTAGCTCTGCCTGTGTTTCTTGTTATCCTCTTCTGCTGTTCTGGAAAGGTAGGAATTTTCTTTGGAATCACCTTTAGAAAGAACTCTTGTGCTGTTAAAAATAAGATAGGTTGCCTCAGGTTTTCTTTGTAGCAGCTCAGTAATGACTGGGCCAGATGTGGTGTTGAAGTCTGAAATTTTTATTCACTAATCCTCTGGCCATTTATTTTGCCCAGATGGAAGTAGAATTTATGGCTCCTCAGTTTCTAGTTTCATTTACGCCACTAAATAATTATTACTCTTTAATATTTCTAAATGTTAGATTAATTTATATTTGTATTTAGGCAGCAGCTTTCTAAAAAAGCAAATATAGATAGATATAAACCAGCCTTTTGAGCACAAACCAGTTTTCCTCCTGGCATAGTTGTTTCTGTTGTTAAAGTTTTGTCATTAGATCTTTTTGATTTCTCATTATCCATTCTTCCCCCGTAATTCTCACCTTCCAAAAAAGTAAAAAAATACACAGTGGGGGTACCACAGCGTTATTGCTGGTTTTTCTTATTTAGCCCTCATTGTATGAAATCTTAAAAGAAAGTAATTTTGATTAGGCTCTCTTTACTTCTGCTAAATGAGATTATGCTTCTCCTTGTATTCAAAGCACATTGTAATCTTTTCTACCCTTTCCACCACTACCATCTGTGTCCCAGTCAACTTGAGTATCAGACCCCTTTGTTTTTACTGTTCCATCCATCTTGAATCACTGCACACACATGCGTGCTCAAGGAAAAAAAAAGTTCCTTGAGGGTAAGAATTGCATCTTATTCATTTCTAAATCTCTATCCCCAGTATGTATACAGAATTTCTCCCATAGGTATTCAATAATCCTATGATAATGTAATACATTAAAAAAATATGAACAGAATTTACATGGGGAATATTTCAGAAACAGTCCGGTGCTGTGGAGTATAAGAAGACTGATGCTCCTCAACCAGATGTGAAGGAGGAAGAAGAAGAGAAGGAGGAGGAAAAGGATAAGGGAGATGAGGAGGAGGAAGGTGAAGAAAAACTTGGTAAGAATTATAATCCCCAAACTGTGCTTTAAGCAAGACCCTAGGATGTCGTTTGAAACCCTTGTGAGCAAGTTACAATAAAGATTGTTTTAGACTCTAGTGGTATATTATAATGGTAATTGTCTTAAGTACTTAAAAAAAAAAAAGATCTTTCTCAGTTTAACTTCTTTTGTAGAAGAGAAACAAAAAAGTGATGCTGAAGAAGATGGTGGCTCTGTCAGTCAAGAGGAAGAAGATAGAAAACCTAAAGCAGAGGTGAAAGAGTGGGAGAGGGTTAATTTAGTATTTCAAGCAAAGTTAAAGGTACATTTAAAGTAGAGGGAGTATTTTCATAGGGTAATATACAATGGCTATGGCAGTAAAAATTATGTTAGCCAATTACATAAAAGTAGGGTTCTTGAGCATGTAGACCAATGTTTTATTTGATAATTTCAAGCTACTTCTGAATCTCAAAGTTTTTTTCTGTGCTGAAAATGGTTTCTTGGAAAAAAACAAAATGTTTTAGG
The DNA here is from genome assembly GCA_029593785.1 of Cabassous unicinctus. Lineage (NCBI taxonomy): Eukaryota > Metazoa > Chordata > Mammalia > Cingulata > Chlamyphoridae > Cabassous > Cabassous unicinctus. The sequence goes on from JAQZBX010005214.1 coordinate 57,169, forward strand.
AAAAAAACTAAAAACTGCTCCCTAACATGAGGCTTCTAGTTATCAGTTTAATGTTTTGTCTCATCTCATCTGCCTTTCTTCACCAACGCCTTAAAAGTATTTTTCTGCACAAATCACTGTATTCTAAATCTTTATCCCTGTTGTCCATGGATTAATTGATTCAATAACTTAACAAATGATGAGTATCAGGCATTATCCCAGGAATTTGGCATACAACAGTGAATTAAACAAAGATCACAAAGATCATCTGCCTTTAGGGAGATTAAATTCTAGGGAGGGAAAACAGAACAATAGTCAGTAAACCTTATAGGAAAGTAAGTGCCATAGAAAGTTAGAAAACAATTGTCTTTTTTTTTTTTTTTTTTTTT
>JAQZBX010005215.1:0-57577 GCA_029593785.1 Cabassous unicinctus
AAAAAAAATTTTTATATGTATCCATTACATTTAATGGAGAAATGTATATATTTATTCATCTGTGTTTACTTTTTAGTTTTTAATTGTTTATATTTTCGATTATTAAATGTACAAATAAAGTTAAGAGAAAAAAAAATACATTAAAAAAAAAAAAAGTTACCTATATTACTGAGTTGGGAATTCTTATTTTTATAGCAATTATGCTACTAAATGTTAAATAATGTGCTCATTTCCTTAATTAACCACTAGAGAATCCTGGCAGTATTTATAAAATTTGGAATGATGCTATTCTATTAAAAATGTATTTCTGACCTAGTAATATTATCTAATATTTATTTATGTAAATCTATATTATATTAAACATTGGTACTTTATGTATGCTGCTTTATATTAGTTATTTTAAAAAATACTCTAAGATATACAAAATGAGCTAGAAAGTTCTCCTAAAGCTTTTCTCTAAGCTGCTGACTTTACCTCTGTTTCTCATGTCTCCCACAGTTCCTTAGACTGGCTTCTCTGCTATAAACTGCAAGTATATGATGAGCTAAGTGATGCCAAATACTCCTGAGCAAGATCTTTTATCTGAGGCCTTTTCTCCAATACCACTCTTCCTATCTTACTTCAAGACCTTTCTCCTTCTATTGAACTAAAGCAATGGTTTCTAACTGCCCCCCGTACTGTCATTTTTATACTTCTTACACATAGTTAAAAAAAATAACCTTTCTAAAATACAAGACTGGGAGTAGGATGGAATAATACAAAGAATAAGAGATTTGAAGCAAGACTGTTTTGTGTTTGAAAGAACTTGTTAGCTCTTTGATCTTATACAAATTTCTTAATCTTGCTAAGCCTTGGTTTCCTCTTCTGTGAATTGTGGACAATGATCTGATCTCAAAAGGGTCACTGTGAGGACTAAAGAAGATATGGCTTTTTAAAAAAAGACTCCTCAAGTAGGCACCCAAAAATGTTAGTTTCCTTGCTCCCTTTTAAGTATGAACTGTCAATCTTTCTGAAGGACTATCCCATCCTAGGACAAAACTGATTTAAGAAGTGTAAAATCATAGAAAACAGAACTTGGATTAGAAAAATCAATGCAGGAGCTGATATGGTTCATGGTTGAGCACCAGCTTCCCACTTACAAGGTCCCTGGTTCAATCTCTGGCCCCACACCTCAAAGAAAAAGAAAAATAAAATCAATGCAATGGCTTATATTGAGAACTGTTTGCTACTGGAGGAGTCTATTTGGGAAATCAATGAGAAAGTTGTTCAGTGAGCATGCAGAAATCCAGAGTTGGATAGGGAGCTCTCAGCCAAGAACCACTTGGACTAGGCTTACTTTCCCCCAGAAACTGCAAGGATATGTTGTCTAAGTTTCTTTCCAAAAATCAAATTCAGTTTTTTTTACTGTGCCTCCAACTAACATTTTATTTACTCTAATTATGAATAAATGATCTTGAAATTTGAGAAAAATCATCAAAGGCAGTAGATTCCAAGCATCCTGTTAGGAATCACATTTTATCTCCCCCAAAGCTCTGTAAATAACCTTTGATGGGTCTGGGGCAGGGGAAACAATGGAAGTCTCTGACAAGAGGTAGGGAAGAGGTGATACTGTACCCCCTCTCTCCAGTGGGAATTTCTAAAAAATAGAATATAGGGAGATACAGTAGTGGAGATCTGCTTGTTAAGAGTTTTCAATCCATGGGGAATCATAATTCAACAGCTGAAGAATTTGGTTCTAGCTATAAATTACTCTTTCAAATCCTCGTGGAACAAACCATATTCAAAGAATGTCATGAGTAACTCCAGACTAAGAAGAAACATTTTTTGCTAAGCTCTATTTTAATATTTATAGATACTCATGATCATGTTCCCCCTGTCCCCTCATATAATGAACAAAATGTGGAAGGAATTTTGGTAGAGATCGTGGAGAAGACATAATGAATATTAGCATTTTCTGCTCTGAGCTGCTAAAGTTCTAATATTGTACACCACCAAAACAGAAAATGCTTGCTGGAGTCATAGGATATGGTGAATAAGTGAACAGGAATGTGATATTACAATCTCATGATTCTATATGTTATGATTGCAAAACATCAAGGATGAAGGAAATTCCAAATAAAGATTTAAGAAGCTAGACCATGATGATATGCAGAACTGAGTATTTTTAAATCAGTGGAATATCTAGAGATAATATCCTGCTGACAGTAGATAAAGCAGTACAGTATTTGGGGAGTCAGAGCTAGAGAAATAGACCAAGGAGCTGCCTCTGTGTATACTATAGTGGAAGGCATAAACTAGCAGCTTATGGGGTGGATCTATCCTGGGGATATATTTTGTTTGCCTCCACAGTATTTAAAAGTTGAGGAATAGCATATAAATATTCAGGCTTTTGTTTTCCTAGGGAAAAAATATTGCTGAATCAGTCACCACCGAGCTTGCAACCCCTCTCATGTCAACCATTTTTGTTTTTTATGTGACATGTGCCCTCCACTTCACCACAGTCCCTACCATCTCTAGACACTAAGTATCAGCTATAATTTATCACTGAGCTTATACTATAGTTTGACGCACTGCAGAGAAATAATTCTTTATGCTTAGGTCTCCATCGAAAGTATGACAATAAAAACTAAACCTTTTTTTTTTCTTTATATCTGGGCCGCTTCACTTATTTATGTTGTCTGGGCAATACCTAGGCAAATAACAAAGAAAAGGAGGTTATGATGCTAGTTCACTAAAAGGAGAAATCTAAAGCATAAGCCAGGAGCCAATAAATAAATACACATATAAGAATAAATTTAAAACTCCCAGAGTTCAGTAAATGAAAATTTAACAATCCAAATCACAATGTACATAACCGTTAACACAGCAATTCCGGTTCTTGGGATTTATCCTACAGATATACTCACACAAGCCAAACAACTTAATGTTCAATGCTATTCTTTGCAAAATTATTTGTAATAGCAAAAGATAAGAAACAATCTAAATGTCCACCATTAGGGGACTGGATAAATAAGTTATGATATAACCATAAGCTGCAGCCACACACAAAAAAATAAGGAAATTCTTTATGTGCTAACACAAAATGCTCTCCAAGTGAGAAAAAAGAACAGTATAGTGTATATATTATTTCATTTCCAAGTAGAAGGAAAGGGAGAGTAGGGAAGAATAGATTAATGGTTATACAGAGATTTGTTATACATGCATAAAATATTTCACAGCAGGTAAGTGGTACCTATTCAAAAATTATTTTTTTAAAAAATATAACAACTTGGCAGAGCTGATTCCAAGTATGAGTAAGAATTCAACAACTGTCAGAACTGATGAGCCAGTAACCCTACCACGTAAATGGTTATTTTATCCTTTAGTTCAAGGATGATAGAGACTTTAGGGGGAACCCAGTACGGGGAAGAGGGTGGACAGAAAGAAAGTGAGATGAAATAAGGACAATGGAAGAAATGGCATGGTGTCTTTTCCCATATGACTCTTTGAACTGGCTTTGAGCCCAGAAGAAGTAAAAGGGTAGATCCAAAAGATATGAAACATTTTCAAGCGACACTGTGAAACAGAAAAAAAAAAAAAAAACTGCCGCTTTGGGACTTGAGCACACAGTGTGGCATCAAGATGGGAAAAATGGCACTCTCTCTAATTTGGCCCTTCAGCGCCCTGGCATCTTGAAGACTGACAGCTCTGCGGGCATGCAGCTCTACAGGCATGATTGCACTGCCCCTCTCCTTCACAGAGGCCCCAGCAGAGGGGGCAATGCACCACATTCCAGGGGCTGGGGGTGGGGGGGCGACCTGCTCCAAAAGGCTTTAAAGGAAAGAACATTCACCTTCTGTTCCTGAATACATGTTGCATTCCATTCAAGAAGGCCCAGAAATACGAAGGGGCCTAATACTAATACTAAAGAGGATTAGGGGTTTGACTGAGGAGGTAACTAAATTATACTCCATCTCTATCTATAGGTGACATAACCTAGAAACAATTATGCTACAAAAATATAAAAGTATTATATAGAAGAGTAAAAAGACAGGAAACAATAGTGTGGCAAGACCCAGAAGGAAAAGTCTTAGTGGTATTTTTTTAAACTTGAGCAATTGCTCACTGAACAGGAAGTAGGGGAGAAAATATCATAAGGATAGCCAGTAAAAGGTTACTCAGGGCTCTGCTGGGAACCAACACACTCAGTTATGCAGTACCCACTTTCCAAAGTAAAATCTTTCAACTGCTTTAAAATGTTTCTTTTCTAAGCTATTGAAAGCAATGAGATCATGTCCTTGATTAAGTGCCAAGATTTCTTCCCCCTGCAACCCAGATTGTTGAAGTTAAAAAGAAGAAAAATGAGGGGAATGAAAAAGGTTGAAGGTAGGAAAAATTGGGAACAGAAAACAGAGAAGTTGAAAACATAAATATATTTTAATAAGCTAGTGGTGGAAAATTATGGAATGACCAAATACAGAGGGTTTTTTTTTTCACAAGTTGAGGACATTTTGGCCTGTTCCAAAAATGCAACAAAATATCAATTCAATTTATTTAATTGATATTTTCCTATTCTATTTTATCTAGAGTTAAAGTAATATATACAAACCCTTTATGCCCCATAGCACAAAAGTAACTCTAAGTACATAGCTAAATCATTTGTAAGAGATGGGGATTATACTAATACCTTAGAGCTTAGCTGGACCATAAAAAGAAAGTAATTTAAAAGCTAGCTTAAGGTAATTTTGGTTCATGTTTTTCATAAGTAGAAAATAAATGGTATTCACTACCCTAAGCAATAGATAGTAAGAGATGTAGTTTATATAAGCAAGCACACAAATATATAAGAACTAGAGATTAAACCCCATTTCAAAATGAAACTCCTGTGGTTTATTGAATAAGTAATGGTGTTATGGTCCATGTATTTGTTACACTTTGTATCCACCACAGGGCCCTCCATTTTTATCAGCAGCCATTTAATTTTATAAGTAAATAGTATTTCATTCTTGCAAAGTACATTCACATTTCTCATTAGATGTTCACAATACCCTGTGAGGTAGGTAGAGCAGGTTTCATTCCATTTCATAGAAATTAAAAAGACACAGATAAGTTAAGAGATAAATTACACGTCAGTTTTAGGCCAGGGCCAGAGTGCAGGGATCCAGAGCTCCTAGTGCAATGTGACATCTGCCCTAGGCTTTCAGGGGTGGAATGAACTGCCGTGACACAGATGGAAACAGGCTACTCCAGATAAAACAAATGAAAAGACTGAGAAGACTGCTGCCTCACGGGAGCGTGAACATTTTATTTTACTATAGCCTTTCCTAAGTGGCACTTAGAAATATCATGCCCATAATATCTTAAAATTGCAGAGGGTCTTGTAGCTTACAAAGCCTTGTTCAATTTTATATTCACAACAACTTTTATTAGGATGCAAGGGTAGATATTAATTTTCTCGATTTTGCAGATAAAGAAAGCCAACTGAGTGAGGCTGACTTACGCAAGGTCACCTTCACAACATGCTCTTTTCTTTTACCATATAGAGTGTCATGATGTGGAACAGATGTCAAAGTTTGTTATCTGAGTTACAGGGAACTGAGTAGGGCTGGGAAACCAGTAGACACATGACAACTCTACTATGATAAACTGAGACAAAACCCAGCGACCCTGATTTTAATTAAGTGAAGGCAATGGGCAGAAGGTATTCTCATGCAGTGAGAGAGAAAGGGACTCAAAATGAGGCATCCCTGATGAGCTCTAATAACTAAGTTATGAAAAAAGCTACACTTCACTTTCAGAAAGCACTTTCTAATGTTTTAAAGGGATTTTTCAGTTTTCCCCCAGAAGGTGTCTCCAGGAAAACTCTGATGATTACATTTGCTAAATTTATGCTGTTTTTAGCCATCAAATACATTTATTCCTCTTTCTATTTTTAAACCAAGGGGTTCTCAATAATGCAAATAAATTTTCCTTTTAATAAATACTGTGCCTCTACTTTCTGTAAAATATTATAGAAAATACAAAGACAAAGATTCTAGTCTGAAAGGTGTATATTTTGTTAACACTACTTGGTACTAGGAATACCTCACAAGATTGTATTCGAGAAAATTCAATGGGCTTTACTCTTTTTTCTATAAAAAAAAAGACAATTTCAAAGCCCATGAATAAAAAAATTCAGTGTCACACAGAGGCTATTTCAAGAAACTGTAGGCCTTTGCCTTCTGAATCTATCTGGCCTAAGCACTCTATGAAAGGATAATAATTTTCCTTAGAGTTAAAGGTAGCACAAAGTTGGAAAGAACAGAGGTTATGAATAATGGCTGATTGCTAATGACAAAAACAAAATTTCAAGGAATATGGATAACAAACACTTATAACTTATTACCACACTCCAAAGGATTTATGATATCTGCATTAAAACACTGACACCCAGTTCAAAAGTTCCAGAACCAGTTTGTAAATCACTTTTTCCATCTCAGCTATATTTCCTTCACTAACTATCTTACATCCTTCCTCCAGTGAGAAAGATTGAAAAGGTGGCACATCAACAATTAAAATTAAGTGGCGTGGGTAAAGCTCAGTGGTTGAGCACCTGCTTCACATGTAGAGGTCCTGGGTTCAATTAAAATTAGGAATACAGAAGGAAGAGAACCTATTTTTCTTTTGATCTCCTCAATACTACTGTCTCATTTCCTATCATATCTACCTAATATAAAATGAAGAACATATTTTAATTGTATTAATTGAATAAAGTTTTGTGATCTAGTTTTATGTTAAAAGTAAGATGAATGTAATGTTTTCCATTTTTCTTGCCCTCTACATCCCATAATTTAGCTTGCTGAAAGTGGTCCCTGTTGCTGTTGTTTTTTAACCGTTCTCATTCATTAGTACTTGATAAGAAAAACATTCTTAATCTCTGCAATAAAGAAAAATTAAATTTATAATGCATGAATCATAGAAGAGACTCTACAATCTAACTTTCAGATATAAAAAAACTCATTTTCTCTGTGCCAAAGACAAGTGGATTCATAGAGCAACAAAGTTCGCCTCATTTTTGACAAGAAATCATTCTCATTTTCATTCAAAATGTCCAATAGGTTCCTGGGAACCTCGTAACTATCTTTCATTTCACACAGTATATAATTACATGTTTTAGAGTAGAGCTAATTCTTACAATGACTGAAAAAGTACAGGGAAGAAGTTCCCAGAAAAAATACACTAATGAACAATTAATTTTATTATTATGCATTATATATTATACAACATAGATAAAACATATATCTAGTAATATAATAATAAATGACATGATTATTCTTTATTTTAGATTTCTACAGAACACTTTTTCAATTGCTCATTAAATAATGCTGGTAAAAGGAATTGGCTTGGCATAAAACTATAGGGCACACAAAACAGTATTATGAGCAGTTCTTTTCTAAAGAGAAAATGAAAAAAAAAAAAAAAAAGTGACTATACCCACTTTTGATTTCCACAGTCAACAAGGATCAAAAGGGTAAACTGTTAAAATGGACTCTATACATCTGTCTATACATCTGTTGAAACATTTAAAAATTTTAGATGCCCCTTAAGAGATCATTAGAGCTGAGTTATGTGAAACAGAGAGATCCTTTCACACCATTTTTCAAGGGAGGAATTATTAAGGATCAACTACCTATAATAATAATAATAATACATTGATTAAGAATAGCACTTTATATTTTTATTTTTTTCACATCTATTATTTTTATCCAACCATCACTATAATCCTATAGGGAAAGCATGATTATTACCATTTCAGAAAAAAGACAACTGGAGACTAAGAGAACATAAAACACAAAGTAATTCAGTAAACAGGCTCCTTGACAAGTGCCAGTTAGGATTACAAACAAGAGTTTCCTGATTTTAAGTTCTCTTCTACACTATACTCTCTCTTCTGTACTATATGGGTATGACAGATTGTAAAACAAGGACACAAATACAATCATCTCAAGAAGAATCCCCATTTATTGCTCTTAATCATGTCTTTCAAAGAAAATAAGTTTTTAATTGTGAAGAAGTGAAATTGATCAATATTCTCTGCTGGTCCATGCTATTTGGTTCCTTCCTAGGAAAATTTGCTTTAGCAAAGTCAAAAAATTTTTCTTCTATGTTTCTTTAAAAAATTTTATAGTTTCAGCCCTTAAGCTGAAATCCATTCAAGTTAATTTCTGTATATGGTATGAGGTAAGGGCGAAGTTTTTTTCTCCACAAATTTTGGATATCCAATCCCTCCAGCACGATTTATTGAAATGACTTTCTTTGGTCACTGAATTACCTTGGTATTTTTATCAAAAATCAATTGACCAAGAGCAATTGTGGGCAGATGGCAGGGTATGGAGCTCTAGGACTCAGTCCTTCCACCAGAATAGCTATTAAACAGGGAAGGAACTTTCTGAAACTATTCTGAAACTCTGGAGGCCAGAAGAACACTGTAGAGCATCCAGGGAAGAGGGCAAGAAAGAGGCTGATAAATTACAATAAAGAAAAATAAATTGCTCTCTCTGCCTGGCTGCTACCGGTGCCCATGCCCCACTCTCACTGCAGGCAACTATGGGGTTCAACCCCTGGTTACCTTGATGGTGGATGAAAACAGACAAAAAATCCTCTTCCCTATGACCACGGGGTGGGTATGGCCAATCAACAATCATGGCTTTTGACTAATGGCTTTGGAACACTGGGGCCCAGCTCTGAGGGCAGCCATTATTTCAAACTGTCACAGACAAGAGTTGCAGCAGAGGAAACTTAAAAGACAGTATACTTCCTCAGGGTTGCAGGGGACAGATAGTTGAAGGGCTCCCTTTGCTGGGTAGGCCAAGAAAGATCAGCTTTGGGGAGCCATGGAAGAAGTTCTTGGTGTCCTTCCTGATCCCCAAGGGTCTTTGGAACCTGTCTCTGCCCCCTTCATGGATACCTGGCCCCGTTTCAACTGGGAAAGGCTGGCTTGGGAAAGTACTTTCTGGCATGCCCTTCTTCCCAGAACTTGGCCTCCAGGCAAAAGCAATTTGAGACAATGAAAGTGTAAAAAACAATAGAGGCCAACAACCTTGCCAATTTCAAACACCTGGGAGAGGGAGGTCTGTCTCCTGGAAAACAGAGGGGACAAATAAACTCCTATAAACAGGGGAAAACCAAAACAACAAAAAAGCCCAGGACAAGACATAGGCCAAGAAAGACAAGGAAAACCCTGCACACTGCATTTGCCTTGGGCTGACAATTCCGATAGAGGCGCTAAAGCCCAAGAAAATCTGACTTATCACCAGTTAGTTACAAAATCAAGAAACAGACATCTCAGGGAATAAACCCCAGAGTTAACATTTTAACATATTAAAACTTACAGTGTGCAACAAAAGAGTACAAGACAAAGAATAGGAAACAATGGCCCATCCAAAGGAAGAGGACACAAAATCCAGAAAATACAAATAAAGAAGACTGGGAGGTGGACATCCAAACAAAGCTTTTAGCAAAAGATCTTAAAAATGTTCAAGGATATGAAAGAAAATACAGCGAAATATTTAAAGGATATTAGGAAAACAATGAATGAGCAATACCAGAGTCTAAGTAAAAATAAAGAAATTTTAAAAAGGAAACAAACAGAAATACTGGAGTTGAAGACCACAATAAGTAAAATGAAAATTTCCCAGAAAGGTTTCAAGGGAAGATTGGAGCTGGCAAAAAAATCAGTGAACTTGAAGACATGACACTTGAAATGAGTCAGGCCAAAGAGGAGAAAGACAAAAGAATTATAAAAAGCAAAAACAGCCTAATACACCTCTGGGACTCAATCAAGCATACCTATATACATGTTATGGGAGTCCCAGATGGGGTAGAAAGAGAAAAAAAGGCAGAAGGAATATTTAAAGAAACAGGATAAGCATGAAGAAAAATACACCTTATCCTATACTGATCACACTATCGAACGCAAAGGACAAGGAGAGAGTTCTGAAATCTGCAAGAGAAAAGCACTGTGTTACAAGGGAATCTCAATTAGATTGAGTGCCAATTTTTCTTCAGAAACCAAGGAGGCAGGATCAAAAGAATTGGAGGAGAAAGGAAGATGATGTCAGGGTAGCTCAGGCAGGATGAAGCTCTCTTGCAAAATAGGAAAATGTAGAGGTTGGCCAAGGGAGTTGTTTTGGGGACCTGCAGACTAAGAGAGCGCTGCATGCATCATCCAGAAGGAACTGGGGATGGAGAGACCACAAGGCCAAAGGGAAAACTGTGAGTTGCTGCCCCTGTGGCTGGGAATGCCACCCATCTCCAACCCTGAGGCAAAAAGCCTTAGTAAAACCTCAGCTGATCAGCCAACAGAGAAGGGAAAGGACATATTCTTCCCTGGGAAGTGGGAGGGTGCGGTTGAGGGCTGAGTGTGGTCTCTCTTCAGCAAATATAACCACGATAACTCACTTGTGAATCACTGGTTCAAAAGAGCTAGCTAATGGAAACTGAAGGATTCATTTCCATGGAAAGATATTCCAAAGATCACCATGTGCTAGCCATTTGGAAAAGTGAAGGAAGACAAGACTTGTCTCTCCTCCCTTTTCTATGTCCCATTAGCAGCTCCCTGCTCCTGTTTTTCATAACATAAACAGGGCAATTTTAAAGTTTTAGAAAAAAGTGAACCAAAAACCAAAGAAGATCTGTGAAATGAAACCACTATGCAAGAGAGAGAAATTGATCAACAGAGTAAAATCACCAACATAATCAGATGCCAAGCTATCAGTAAATGATAATAAGCCACACCAAGAAACAGGAATGTATGGGCCAGCCAAAGAAATAAACCAAGAATAAAGAGAAGACACAGGATTTAGGACAACTAATCAATGATGTTCATACAAATCTCCTTAATCAATTGAAGGAGATGAAGGAAAATATGACTAAAGACATAAAGGATATTAAGATGACACTGTGTGTGCATAAAGAACAATTTGAAAACCTGCAAAAAAAAAACCCAAACAAACAACTTAGCAGAGCTGTTGGGAATGAAAGACACAATGGTTGAGATTAAAAATACATTAGAAAAAAACCAAACAATTAAAAAAAAAAAACATTAGAGGCCTATAACAGATTTGAAATAGTAGAAGGACGAATAAGTGAAATCAAGGACAGAATATAAGAGGACAGAAAAATGAATAGAAAAAACCGAATGGGGTCTCAGGGAATTGAATGACAACTCAAAATCCACAAACATATGTGTTAAGAAGAAGAAGAGAACACAAAAGGGGAAGAAATAATATTTGAGAAAATACTGACTGAAATTTTCCAACCTTTATGAAAGACATGAATATCAATATTCAAGAAGGACGATGTGCCTCAAACAGAATAAATCCAACTAGACCTACTCCAAACCATCTATTATTCAGAATATCAAATGCCAAAGATAAAGAGAGGATTCTGAGAGCAGCAAGAAAAAAGCAATCTATCATTTACAAGGGAGCCTCCAGAAGGCTAAGTGTTGATCTCTCATCAGAAACCATGGAGGCAACAAGGCAGTAGTACAATATATTTAAGGTAATGAAAGAAAAAAACTGCCAGCCATGAATCACCTATCTGGCAAAACTATCCTTCAGAAATGAAGTCAAGTTTAAAGTCTTCACAGACAAACAAAAATTGAGAGAGTTTGTTACCAAGAGACTAAATCAACAAGAGATATAAAAGGTGTGTTGCAGCCTGAAAGGGTAAGACAAGGGTTGGAGGCCTGGAGAAGAATGTAGAAATGAAGACTATAAGCAAGAGAAACTGAAAGGTTTAAAAGATAGACATTAGTAAGATATGACAACAGAAAGCCAAGGGATAAAAAAAAAAATGGATGAAGTAATGCCTTTAGGGTAGTAACACTGAATGTTATTGGACTGAACTATCCAATGAAAAGACAGAGACTGATAGAATGGATTTAAAAAACATGAGCCTTCTGTTTGTTGTCTACAAGAGACTCACCTTAGACGCAAGGATACAACCAGGTTGAAAGTGAAAGGTTGGAAAAAGATATTCATGCCAATACTAATCAAAAAGGACCTGGAGTAGTGATACTAATATCAAATAAAATAGATTTTAAATGCCAAACTGTTAGAAGAGATGAAGAAGGTCACTATATATTAATAAAAGGGATAATTCATCAGGAAGAAATAAAAATAATCAATATTTATGCACCTAACTTAGGTGCCCCAAAATACATGAGACTCACACTGGCAAAACTGAAGGGAGAAGCAGATGTCTCTACAATAATAGCTTTAGATTTCAACACACCACTTTCAGCAACAGACAGAACATCTGGACAGAAGATAAATAGACAGCCTGAATAATATGCTAAATGAACCATACCTAACAGACATTTATAGAGCATTATACCCTGTATTAGTCAGCCAAAGGGGTACTGATGCAAAACACCAGAAATCTGTTGGCCTTTATAAAGTGTATTTATTTGGGATAGAAACTTATAGTCACAAGGCCATAAAACATAAGTTACTTCCCTCTCCAAAGTCTGTTGCCATGTGTTGGAGCAAGATGGCTTCAGAAGTTCTGCAAGGGTCCAGCCTTCCTCTTCTTCTTAAGGCTCCATGGTTCCAGCTTCTTCCAATATCAGCTGTAGGCTGGGATAAGTCTCATCTCTCTCCCAGGGTTCGTTTCTTCCAAGCTCAGCTGCTCTGTTCTATCCACAAGGTCAGCTATAGACTATCATGGTCTCTCTCTTCCCGGGGCCTCTGTCTTGTCTATGGAGCCATCTCTATTCCACTGTGTTCTTCTCCTGCATGTTTACTTCCCAGGGCTCCAGCAGGAAAAGCTCCAACTCCTCTGCTGAGTAGTTTTCTCTGTGAGTCCCCACCCACCAAGGGGGCAGGGACTCAATGTCCTACTGACATGGCCTAATCAAAGCCTTAATTGCTATTTAATCAAGTAAAGTGAAACCTCTGAATCCAATACAATCTAGTATGCCCAGAGGAACAGATCAGTTTATAAACACAATCCAATATCTGTTTTTGGAATTCATAAATAATGCCAAACTGCTACATACCCCAAAACAGCAGGATATACATTCTTCTCAAGTGCTCATGGATCTTTCTCCAGAATAGATCATATGTTGGGACATAAGTCAGATATCAATCAATTTAAAAACACTGAAATTGTATAAAGCATGTTCTCTGATCACAATGGAATAAAGTTAGAAATTAGTAACAGGAGGAAAAAGAGAAAATTCAGAAATATATGGAGATTAAACAATACACTCTTAAATAATCAGTGGGTCAAAATAAGAAATTGCAAGAGAAATCAGTAAATACCTCAAGACTAATGAAAACAAGAATACAATATATCAAAACTTAGGGGATACAGCAAAGGCTGTGCTGAAAGGGAAATGTGCAGCCCCCAATTCTTATATTAAAAAAGAAAAAAGAGCTGAAATTAAAGACCTAACTGTACACCTGGAGGAACTAAAAAGAACAGCAAACCAATCCCAAAGGAAGGAGAAGGAAAGAAATGATAAAGATTAGAGCTGAAATAAATGAAATGGAGAATAAAGAAACAGAGAGAAATCAACAGAACCAAAAGTTGGTTCTTTGAGAAGATCAACAAAATCAACAAACCCTTAGCAAGATTAACAAAAAAAAAAAAAAAAAAAAAAAAAAAAAGAAAGAAAAGAGTGAGAGAGAAGGTGCAAATAAAATCAGAAATGAGAAGCAGTAACATTACTACTAACCCCACAGAAATAAAAGAGATCATAAGAGGATACTCTGAACAACTTCATGGCAACAAACTAGACAGCATTGATGAAATGGACAAATTCCTAGAAACACACGAACAATCCACACTTACCCTGGAAGACATAAAAGACCTTAACAAACCAATCACAAGTAAATAAATTGAAAGAGTCATCAAAAACTTTCCCAAAATGAAAAGTCAAGGATCAGATGGCTTCACAAGGAAATTCTACAAAATATTTAAATAAGATTTAATACCAACCTTGCTCAAATTCTTCCAAAAAATTGAACAGGGGGGAGTGGATGTGGCTCAAGCAATTGGGCACCCGCCTCCCATATGGGAGGTCCCAGGTTCAGTTCCCAGTGCCTCCTAAAGAAGACAAGCAAGACACCACAATGAGCAGATGCTGCAGCTGCTGCAACCAGCAAACACAGCAACCAGCAGGGAGCGGAAGAGGCCCAAGCAGTTGGGCCCTAGCCTCCCACATGGGAGGAACAGGGTCAGTTCCTGTTGCCTCCTAAAGAAGATGAACAGACAAGGAGCAGACAGACGAAAGAGACATAGGGTGGGTGGGGGGAGAATAAAAAATAAAATAAAAAAGCAACCATGTTGTATTCTTATTTAAAAAATTGAACAGGAAGGAATGCTACCAAACTCATTCTATGAAGCCAACATCACCCCAATACTAAAGCCAAACAAAGATATTATAAAAAAGAAAATTATAGACCAATTTCTCTATGAGCATAGATAGAAAAATCTCAACAAAATACTTGCTAACTGAATATAAAAACACATTAAATAAATTATACATCACAATCAAGTAGGTTTATACAGATATGTAAAGGTGGTTCAACACAAGAAAATCAGTGTAATACACCACATTAATAAATTGAATAAAAAAATCACATGATCATCGATAGATGCAGAAAAGACATTTGACAAAATTCAACATGTTTTCTTGATAAAAAAACATTCCCAAAAGATAGGAATAGAAGGAAACTGTTTCAATATAATACATATATGAAAAACCCACAGCTAACATTGTACTCAATGGTGAAAGACTGAAAAGCTTTCCCACTGAGAACAGGAACAAGACAAGGATGACCACGCTCTCCACTATTATTCAATATAGTGCTAGAAGTTCTGGCTAGAGCAATTAGGAAAGGGAAAGAAATAAAAGACACCCAAATAGGAAAGAAAGAAGCAAAACTTTTGCTTTTCACTGATGATATGATCCTATACTTTAAAAATGCACAACTCAGGAGCGGATGTGGCTCAGTCCATTGGGCACTCTCCTCTCATGTGGGAGGTCCCAGGTTCGGTTCCTGGTGCCTCCGGGAGAAGGCGAGCAAACAATGAACAGACGGATGAGTGAACCATCTTGGGGAAGAGAGGGGATAAATAAAGAAAATTAAAACAAAAATTTTTTTAAATGCACAACAAAACTACTAGAATAGAGCTCAGCAAAGTGGCGGGATACAAGATTAACAAGCAAAAATCAGTAGCATTTCTATACACTATTAATGAGCAATCTAAGGAAGAAGTCATAAAAAACTCCATTTACAAATATTTAAAAGAATCAAATATTTAGGAATACATATTTGTACAAAGCACTTAACCAATGACATAAAGGACCTCTATTCAGAAAACTATAAAACACTGCTAAAAGAAACCAAAGATGATCTAAATAAATGGAAGAACATTCCTTGTTCATGGGTTTGAAGGCTAAATATCATTAAGATGTCAAGCCTACCCAAACTGACCTACAGATTTAATGCAATCCTGATAAAAATTCCAACAGTCTTCTTTGTAGAACTGGAAAAGTCAATTATCGAATTTATCTGGAAAGGAAAGGGTCCCTAAATAGCCAAAAATATCTTTAAAAAGAAGAACAAATTAGAGGACTCTCACTTCACAACTTTAAAGCACAGTATCTAGCTTCAGTGGTATAAACAACATGATACTGGCATAAAGAGAGACAGACTGACCAATGGAATCAAATCGAGAGTTCAGAAATAGACCTTCACATCTATAGTCAAGTGATTTTTGGCTAGGCTGTCAAACCCACTCAGCTGGGAAAACTGGATATCCATATTTAAAAGAAAGATGACCCCTATCTCATACCCTATACAAAAATTAACTCAAAATAGATCAAGGACCTAAATATAAAAACTAAAACCATAAATCTAGAAGAAAATGTAGCAAATTGTAGTGGGTAGTGGTTGCTTGAATCTTACACCTAAAGCATGAGCAATGAAAGAAAAAATAGACAAATGGGACTTCCTCAAAATTAAACACTTTTGTGTTTCAAATGATTTCATCAAAAAGGTGAAAAGGCAGCCAACTCAATGGGAAAAAATCTCAGAAACCACATATCCAAAAAGGGTTTGATTTCCATGTTATATAAAGAGTTCACAAAATTTAACAACAAAAAGACAAGCAACCCAATTAAAAAATGGGCAAAATACTTAAATAGCAATTTTTCCAAAGAGGAAATACAAATGGCCAAAAAGCACATGAAAAGATGCTCAACATCATTAGTTATAAGGGAAGTGCAGATCAAAACTAAAAAGAGAAATCATTTCATACCATACAGATCAGTCATTATTAAAAAAACAGAAATCAATCTACAAATGTTGGAGGGGATGTGGAGAAACAGGAACACTCCTGCACTGTTGGTGGGAGTGTAGAATTGTACAGCCTCTATGGAAGACAGTTTGGCAGTTCCTCAGGAAGCTAAATGTAGAACTGCCATATGATCTGGCAAACCTACTAGGAATATATGCAGAAAAACTAAAAGCAAGGATACGAACAGATATTTGCACACCCATGCTCATAGCAGCATTATTCACAATTGTTAAAAGATGGAAACAACCCAAGTGCCCATCAACCGATGAATGAACAAAATATGGCATATACATACAATGGAATACTATTCAGCTATAAGAAATGAATGGAGGAAGTACATGACAATATGGAGCAACTGTGAGGACATTATGTTGAGTGAAGTATGCCAGACACAAAAGGACAAAAATTCTATGTTTTTACTGATTTGAAATGATTAGAATAAGCAAACTCAGAGTTAAAATATAGAATATAGGTTATCAGGGAACAGGGTGGAGATAGGGAATGGGAATGTGAGGCTTAAAAGGTACAAGGTTCCTTTTTGAAATTATGAAAATGTTTTGGTAATGGATTGTAGTGATGGTAGCACAATATTGTGAACACAATTAACAGCAATGAAATAGAGACTGAATGTGATGAAAAGGGGGAAATGTTAAGTTGGTAAAAGAATTTAAAAAAAAAAATTCATGGGACAACACTACAAAGTGACCTCTATGTTAAACCATGGACTACAATTATATAATAGTACAATTATAAAAATGTGCTACCATCAATTGTAAGAAAGGTTCTATACCAACGCAAGGTGTTAATAATAAGGTGATAAATGGGAACTCTATTTTATCCATGATTGTTTCGTAAACTCACAACTTCTCTAATAAAGAAAAAAAAAAAATCAATGGACCATAAATGTGTGGGTCTTTCTAGCTCTCTATTCTCTTCCCTTGATCTAGCTTTGTGATAACAACACAGCCAAGATTACTGTAACTTTTTAGAAGTCTTATAATCAAGTATGCAGTTCCCCCAACTTTGCTCTTTGGTTTATGCTATTCTAGGTATTTTGTCTTTCCATATAAATTTTAAACTAGCTTACCAAGTTTTACAAAAAAGTATCCTAGAGTTTTGACTGGGATTGTATTGAATCTACAGATTTAGAGAGAAATGAAATTTAAAAATTATTGAGTCTCCCAATCCAAGAATACAATATATATCGCTTTTTAGGTCTTCTTTATTACCAGCAATATTTTGCAGTTTTCAGCACCAGGTTTTACACACATAATTATTTATTCTTAAGTATCTAATTTTTGATGCTATTGTAAATCACATTATTTTTTGTACTTCCACTTTCTAGTTGTTTACTGCTAGTTATGTATAAAGAACTAAAAATGATTTCTGTATATTGACAATACATACCGTGACTTTACTAAACTTAATAGTTCTAGGAGTTTGTTTCGTTTTTACTCTAGATTCCTTAGGATTTTCTATAAACACAATCAGGTTTGTGAATAAAGACAGTTTTATTTTCATTTTTCCCAGTCTATATACCTTCTTTTATTTTCCTGCCTTACTGCACTGGCTAGGAGCTACAGGACATTGTTCAACAGAAATGGTAAGAGCAGAAACCCTTGTGCCCTGTTACCAATCATAGGAGGAAAGCATTCAGTCTCTCACCATTAAGTATGATGCTAGTGGTAGGTTTTGGGTAGATACCTTGATCGGTTTAAGGAATTTCTCTTCTAAGTCTGCTGCATTTATGTTGTTTTGCTGCAACTACTAAAACAATCATATGGTTTTTCTATTTGAGTCTGAATTTCTACTTGAGTCTAAATCACACTGAGTTTGGAATTAAACCAACTCATCTCTTTTTTTTTTAAAGGAGATAACAGGGATTGAACCCAGGACCTTGTAAATGGGAGGCAAGTGCTCAACCACTGAGCTATACCTGCTCCCCTAACCTCACATTTTTGACATTACATTAGTCATGGTATATTAACCATTATATTGCTGGATTCTATTTGTTAATTCATTTATCATTTTCTAATATTTTGAATAAGGAGTTCTGCATATGTTCCTGAGTGATACTGGTCTACAGATTTCTTTTCTTATAATATCTGCCTTGGTATCAGAATAATGCTGACCTCATTAAGTGAGTTGAGAAGTTCCTATCTCTTCTCTTTTCTGAAAAAGTTTGTGCAGAATTGGCAATACTTCTTCCTAAAATGTTTGGAAGAATTCACCACGAAGCTGACTTGCAGTTTTGTGGAGATGATTTTAATGACAAATTCCATAAAAGACATAGGAATTTTCAGATTACCTATTTCTTCTTAAGTGAGCTTTGATATTTTGTGTACATCAAGGAATTTGGCTATTTAACTAAGTTTTCAAATTTATTGGGATAAAGTTGTTCATAATATTCACTTATTTTTCTTTTAATGTTTGCACAATCTGTACTCATATCCCCTCTTTCATTCCAGATATTAAGATTTGCATCTTCTCTTTCTTCTTGATCAATCTGTCCAGAGGTTTGTCTATTTTATTGATCATTTCAAAAAAACCAGGTTTAGATTTCATTAATTTTCTTGGTTGCTTACTATTTTATTGCTTTCTGATCTTGATTTTTTCCTTCCTTCTGCTTAGTTTGGGTTTACTTTGCTCTTTTTCTTTTCTTTTCTTTTCTTTTTTTTTAGTTTCTTGAGCTAAAAACTTAGATCACTGCTTTGAGAATTTTCTTCTATAAGAGGCATTTAATGCTATAACATTCCTTTGAAGCACTTCTTTGGCTGTATCCCACAAATTCTAATTTACTATGTTTTCATTTTCATTCAGTTCAAATATTTTCTAATATCCCTTGTGATTTCTTCTTTGAGTCATGGGTTATTTAGATGTATACTGGCTAACAGCCAAATATTTGGAGATTTTTCAGCAATATCTGTCACTGATTTCTAGTTTAATGATTAAGTCATCATAGACCATACTCTAGATAACTTCTTAATTTCTTTCAATTTATTAAAACTTGTTTTAAGACCAAGAATACAATCTACCTTGGTGAATGTTCCATGTGTACTTGAAAACAATCTGTATTCTGCTGTTGTTGGAGGGAGTAGTCCATATATGTCATTTAGGAAAAACTGGCTGACAGTGTTGGTCAAGACTTCTATACCATTACTGATTTTTTTGTCTAGTTATTCTATCAATTACTGAGAGAGGAGTGTTGAACTCTCCAATAATAATTGTGAGTTTGTCTATTTCTCTTTTCAGTTATATTAGGTTTTTTGTTTGGTTGGTTGGTTTGCATTTTTAAAATACTTAATTTTTAATTGCGGTAAAATATTTAGTTTGTGCTTCACTTAATTTGAAATTCTTATTAGATGTACTGCCACTTAAGTTCTTATGTCTTCCTGATGAATTGACCTCTTTATCATCAAGAAATGTCCTTCTTTATCCCTGTTAATAGTGTTTGTTCTGTATACTTTCTAATATTAATACTGTCACTTCAGTTTTCTTTTGATTCATATTTACATGGTATATATTTTCCATCTTTTACATTTAACCTGTGTCTTTACATTTAAAGTGGGTTTCTCATAGAGAATTTGGGTCTTACATTATTTTATTTGCCTTTTAATTGAAGGGATTAAAATATTTACATTGAATGTAATTACTGATATAGTTGAGTTTAAATCTATCATAATTCTATTTGTTTTCTATTTGTCCCATTTCATCTTTGTTCCTTTTATTCCTGATTTCTTTTGGAATAACTGAGTAATTGTTATCATTCCATTTTATAGCCATTATTGGCTTACTAGGAAGACATCTTCATTTCATGTTGTTTTAGTAGTTGCTATAGGGTTTATAATACATATTTTTAATTTATCACAATCTTCCATTGAATAATAATATATCACTTCACATATAAGACCTTCTATTTTTTCCTTCCCATTATTTTCACTAGTTTTGTCATGTTTTACTTCTATATATGCTATAAACTCCATGATGTACTGCACTATTTTTGCCTTAAAATGGCAATTATATTTTAAGAAGACTTCAATTTAGGGGAAAAAAAACGTATTTCCCACATAATTAGCATTTATGGCACTTTATGTAAATAACGAATTTCTACCTATAATTTTTCCTGTGGTCCATACAGCTTCTTCTAACATTTCTTAAAAATCAGGTCTGCTAGCAACAAACTGTTTTAGGGTTTTTTGGTCTGAATAAGTTTTCACCACCACTTTAAAAAGGTATTTTCACTGGGTATAGAATTTCACACGTCACCCCACCCCCCACAAGCACACACGTCAAAGAGGTTGTTCCAATATTTTATGGTTTACATAGTTTCTGACAGGAATTGTGCTTTCATTATATGTTTTCCTCAGAACGTAGAATAACATTTTTTTCTCATGCTGCTTTTAATTTTTTCTCTTTATCACTGAACTTCAGCAATTAGATGTGCCTTGGTGCATTTTTATTTTATTCTGTTTTGTGTGCATTTCATGTCTTTTATCTGTGGGTTTTTTTAAGAAATTTCAAAATTTTTGGCCACTATTTCTTCATATATATTCTCTATTCCCTACATTCCCCTCCTGGAACCCCAGAAGTCCTTGTTAGCTCAAGGACTTCTCAGAAGGCCATATATTAAGCTTGTTGAATCTGTGGGTTTATAGTTCTCATCAATTTAGAAAAATTTTCCCATTATTTCTCCAAACATTTTATTCTGTCTTCCCTACCTCCTCTCTTTCTAGGATCCAGTTACACATGTAAGACCTTCATTGCTTAGAGGGTCCAGAATTTTTGTTTTGGGTGACAAAGGAGTTTAGTAATAGATAGTGGCAATGATAGCACAACATTGTAAATGTAGTTAATGCCACTGAATTGTACACTTAAAAATGATTAAAATGGCAAATTTTATGTAGCACATGTTACCACAAAAAGAAAACAACAAAACAGAATCCAAATTACCAGTGAGTGGGTCTCAAAAGCAAAGCAACCATTCTAACTTTTAAGATAGCCTTAAAAGAAAGTTTCTAGGAACAGATCAAATCAAAGGGTAACCAGGAAATCCATCTGATTAAAAAACAACTTTTTGTTTCTTAAAGGAAGAGATGGGTACATAAAGGAAGGGTACGTTCTCCAGAGAAAGCCAGAATCAAAATGAATTCTGTGGGAGGTTTCCAATACCCATACCTGGAAAAGTGTCACAATATAGTACAAAGAGTTATAAAATTTAAAAGTAAAATTTTTCAAATGAATCACGCTTTATTGCATGGTCTTCCAGGCAAAGTTTGTATCAATTCCCAGATACACCTTGAAAATTCCTTGCCTCAGTTTCCTTTTTTCCCCCAACAATTGAGAGATTACCTGAATTTTCCTCTCACTTTGCTACTTTAGGCTAGCCTGTAAATGCACGTCTGTAAGGCCATTGCCAAGATACTTCTTTTTACTTGTAATTATAGTTGTTATTTCAGCTTATTCCTTCATTTGTTATTGTAGTTATCGTATGTTAACTGAGTGATTTCTAACATTGCTGTAACCAGAGGCTGCCCTTGAATTGCTCCTGAAGGCACCTAAGCCCAGGTGTGCTTCCTGCAGCCTAGTGATGCTGTAAGAGGTGGCTATGACTGCTGACCACAGTGGCTAAGATTAAACTATGCTGGCACTCCTGTGCAGTTACTGCTGGCGCCAGCCCACTGACCAGCATACGCCCCTTTGTTATTTTCTTCACTTGTAGTTGTTATTATATATTAGCTGAATGATTTATAACCATACTCCCGTGCCCCTCTGTTCAGCCTGTTAGCTTAAGGACTTCTCAGGCCCATACTTGCCAATTGGCTCAAGGTCTTCTCTCACGCCTGTGCTTGTTCCTTACTGACAGTAACCAAAAGACACAACCAAGTGCGCAACTGCAAGCAAGATAGTCCCATCCATCTGCACCATGGGATCTAAGCCCCCTCTCAATTAGAGGTGGAGTGGGCATCACCATCCCAGAATCCTCAGGATTGGGGAATGAATGATGGACTAGAGTAGACTTAGAGTTGTTCTACTGCAGACTTGTTGTGATCCTAGCAATGGAAGAACTTTTATCACTGATGTGGAGGCAGTGGCCACTGGAGGTTTTGAGGGGAGGGAGAGGGTAAAATAGGTGTAATCTGGGGTCATTTTTGAGACTTGGGAATTACCCTGAATGACACTGCAATGACAGATACAGGCCACTGTATATCTTGTAATAACTTCCAAAAATGTATGGGAGAGAGTATATACTACAATGTGAACTATAAGCATCGCTTAGTGGCAATGCTCCAAGATGTGTTCATCAGTTGTGGCAAATACACCACAATCATGAAGTATGTTGTTGATGTGGGGAAATGTGGGAGGGCTAGGGAACATGGTATATGGGAATTCCTCTATATTTTCTGTGTAACATTTATGTAACCTAAGTTTCTTTTTTAAAAAATGAAAATACATAAAAAAAAACAAAACACAACCAATCATTATAAGTTAGCTTGAATCTTTCATTTGAAAGCATACACAACCAATCACAATGTGCCAACTTAGACTTCATCACTAACCCCCCCTTCCTTTGTTTAATTCCATAAAAACCCTATGCACTTCCAACTCGAGGAGACAGATCTGAGCTTGCCTCCTGTCTCATTACTTAGCCGCCTTTTAATAAAGCTCCTTCTCTCTTTGAAACTCTGGTGTCACAGAATTGGTCTTTGTGTGCATCAAGCAGCAAGCCCACTTGTTTAGCAACAAATTTTAACTACACAGACGGGACCAGGAGGTCCGTGAGTCTGACTGCCTGAATCACTGCAGTCCCAGCTGGGTGGGTGAGGACTGAGCCTGTGTGTCTAGAGGCTCAGCGGCAGGGTTTCTCCCACCCTGCTGGTATCCAAGGCTCATCAGTGCATCTGAAATTTCAAGGAGAGAAGAGTCCCAGACCCAAATGTCTGACTGGTTAAGTCATCAAGGCAAAAGTGGGTTGGGAAGGCAGTATGGGGTTTAAGACCACAGACCAGGGTTCAAGGCCCTAGGTCCCGCTTCCAGAATTATCTCCCTTGCTCTGACCACTGCACTCTTCTGATTTTCTGGGTACCATTCTGGTTTTGGTGTTGGTTTAACATTGTAATATGAATTACATACATATATCTTATGTCTTCTAATCAGATACTTAATCTACAAATATTCTACCAGTCTGTAAATATTTTGCAAACACATTTGATTGTTCAAGTTAAATCTGTTATTGATAATATTTGATAATTGTGAAAATAAGAAATGTCAACAGTATTCCTGAATCCAGCCTGTTAGGGTGTATTTTACACAACTGGGTGATGTTTACCTATGAGCCCATGAAGAAATGTAAAATAATTTTCTTTTGTAACACAGCCTGGCACCAATATGATATTACAATTAGGAGAAAAGTGGCCAGAAAGTGGGTCTGTGAACAGTAATACAATATTGTAGCTAGAACTATTCTGCAAAAGAGAAGAAAAATGGGATGAAGTCATGTATGTCCAGTCTTTTATCTCCCTCTGACAATAAAAGAATCTTCAAAGGAAATGTAAAACTTTACCCTTAGAAGAGAAAAAATTCTCCGTGATTCAAACCTTGAGGATCCCTTAGATCCCTTATTAACTCCTCCACCTGTCCAAGGCATTATAGCACAGGAAAATTATGAAATGCCTCATGCACCTGCCCCATTGTATCCCCCAGTGCCAGCCATAGAAGAGCAGAAAGAAGGAATGGTGTCCTCCTCTCATACCTGCCAGGGTACTCAATTCGGTTGGGCAGTCTCTCCTGCCCCAGTACTGGAATCACCAGCAGGACTACTACAGTGCCAACTGGACTGGATGACCAGGAAAGCCCAGAGGGATTCATCTATGTCCATACCCCATTCTCAACATTGGATCTGTTTAATTGCAAAAAAATAACACTATCTATAGGAGGATCCCATGAAAATGGAAACCCATTTGCCTCAGTATTTGCAACTCATAATCTCAACTGGTCTGATACACAGGCTTTGCTAAATAGAACAGAGAATGGTGATAGAAAAGGCAAAGCAGCAAGCCAAGAAGAAAGAGGGAGAAAACCCTAATACAGTGTATACTAGATGAAGCTGGAGATCAGACTAACTTAGAGCACTAGAAAGAATGCATTCTCATGGGGCTGCAAAATAGAGTCCCAAATCCTAGAAATTACACAATGTCCAAGAGGTTATCCAAGGAGCAAAAGAAAGCTCCTCAGCCTTGAGAGGGTGTTTAATTCCTACTGGGAATACACTGACATAAATCCTGAAAACCAAGAAAATTCAAGAATAATAAATATGGCATTCATGAACCAGAGTTCCCCAGATGTACAAAAAAAAAAAAATTACATGTGGGACTTGGGCCTCAAGGAGGGCTGATATTGCTTTTAAGGTCTACAACAAGGCCTAGGCTAAGGAAGACCAATACCTGAAAATACAGGAGAGCTATGGTAGACTAAGGGAATCCAGAAGAAAGCACCAGCAAGGCAACATCTTAGGGCCCCCTATGAGGGACAAAGGGAATTCCCAAATCTTTGGGAACCAACCAATGTGCACACTGTAAGGAGGAAGGGGCAATGGAAGAGGGAATGTCCCAACTGTCCCCAGGGTCAGCCTTTGAGGGAGGCTGGATGGTACAAAGTTCAAATGGCCCAATTAGATGCCACAGAGAGTGACCTGGAATGAAGGGGCCCAGAGGCTCTTCTAGGAGAAACACCTCTACTTTCAATCACCTACCAGGAGTCTCAGGTAACCACGCGGGTGGGAAAAGAATTAATAGACTTTCTTGTTAACATTGGAACATCCATATTCAATGTTAAATTAAAAGCCCTAATGCTTTTTTTTTTTTCAAAGAATGAGCCAGAGGTCATTCTTAAAAGCCTTTAGAATGTCTAATTGGAACAGAAAACTTAAAACATAGTTTCCTGTATGTACCTAAATACCCAGTTCCTCTACTGAGAAGAGATTTGCTAACCAAATTGAATTCCCAGATAACCTCTTCCCCAGAGTGTCTTCCTTAGAAGTGTCCCCCTGGACAAACCTGTGCCCTACAAGCAGCACTACTGTTTGCAGGATGGACTGAAGAATCTACTCCTTTCCTGGACAAAATCCTGAAAGCTGTAAGACCTGAAGCCTGGGCAGAAGGAAAGCCAGGACAAGCAAATACAGTGAACCTGGTCTAGGTAAAGCTTCGGCAACCAGGTACGATTCATTACATCAAACACTATCCACTCAAATTAGAGTCTAGGGAAGGAATTGAGCCATTAATCAGAACATTCCTGAAATATCAATTAATACAGCCTTGTCAATCTCCATTTACTACTCCAACGCTTCAGTGTGAAAGCTAGGCACTCTAAATGAATACAGGCTTGTGCAGGACCTTTGCATTACTAACCAGACTGTGGAAGATACTCACCCTGTACTTCCAAATCCCTATACTTTACTCACCACCCTATCAGAAGATCTCTGTTGGTTCACAGTCCTAGGTTAAAAGATGCTTTTAATTGAATACCTTGCAGTCCCTAATCTCAGAACCTCTTTGCTTTTGAATGGGAAGATCCTAATATCAGCAACAATATTGCTGGACTTTTCTCCCACAAGGATTTAAAAATGCCCCTACACTCTTTAGAGGAGGCTTGGCTAGGGATTTAAGAGAGCTCTGGGGGGCGGATGTAGCTCAGTGGTTGAGGGCCTGCTTCCCATGTATGCGGTCCTGAGTTCAATCCCCGGTACCTCCTAAGGAAAAAAAAAAAAAAGCTCGCTCCACCTACAAAAAGGTGTCTTGCTGCAATATGTAGATGACATTTTAATTACCAGCATACCAAAAGAATCTCCATATAAAAATACAAATTGGACTTTAAACTTTCTAACAGACCAGGAATAAGAAGTCCTGAAAGGAAAGCCAGTTAGCGCAAGGACTTTGCAGGCCGGCGCTTGCTGGTCAGCTCAAGGACTTCTTGGCCCATGCTTGTTCCCTACAGACAGTAACCAAAAAACACAAACCAATCATAAGTCAACTTGAATTCTTAATTTGAATATATATACACAACCAATCATAGTAAGTCAACTTGAATCTTCAATTTGCATGTATATACAACCAATTACAATGTGTCAACTTAGATTTCATCATTAATCCCACTTCCGTTTAATTCCATAAAAACTCAAAGCAATTCCAACTCAGGGAGACAGATTTGAGCTTGCTTCCTACCTTCTTACTTGGCCGCCTCGTAATAAAGCTCTTTCTCTCTATGAAATCCTGGTGTTACAGAATTGGTCTTTGTGTGCATCAGGCAGCAAGTCCACTCGGATGGTAATAAGCCCATAAAATTTTTTTGTCACCTCAATGCCTACCATCTTAGTTCTCGTGCTTGCTTTCTCTCTCTCTCTCTCAGATGCTTTTTCCTTTCTTTCCTGCCTCTGGTTTCCCTCTTTTTGCATTTGCAGAAAGTTGGTTTGTAGTCCAATCATGGAGCTACTTTAAATTATAGTTATCAGTTGGAGCACCAAACACAAAACTAAAACCATCTGCCTTTCTCCACATCTTGTCCACTATGATCCTGCCATTCAAAACAATACTGTTAACTGGAAGCTTTAATTACTTGGGATACAGTTGGCGATTCACTACACTATGTATTGGAGTTTCTAAGGATTGAACTCAAACCAATTTCCTAAAGCAACTCTTGAAACAGTCTCCATTTAATGTGATGTACAAAACTTGTATGCTACTTTTCTCTAGGGAAAAGAGAAATTCCTATTTTAGAGACACATGCCAGTTTCAAATATTTTCTCCTCTAAAAAGTTGTTAGAACTTCTAAGAACAAATATTTCTACAATATTTGGTAGGCATTCAACACACATGATCTTTCTTGGACTTTATTTAAATCTGCTATGTCAGATGTATTAAAAACACAAATTTGATGGTCACTTATTTCCTGTATTGTTATTACTTTGGTTATGACTCTTAAGAAATTAAAAGCACAATTATAGAAAATGGTGGTCTTCACCTCAGCCAAATGTTACTGGGATGTGCAATAGGGGAATACTTAACTGTAGTACATCCACACAGTAGGATACTTTGCAGGTGTAAAAAAAAAGGAATTTCCCAATGTACTGATATGAAAAAAATTCCACTATATAGTATGCCAAATAAGGTGCAGAAAAGCATTTGTAATGTGCTACCTTTGTCTAAAAAGGAAGTGGAAATAAGAATATGTATTTTTATTTGCTGGATATGCATAGAGAAATTCTGAAAGAATACAACAATCTAAAAGCAAGGTTACTTAACGGGATATAGGAAGAAATGAGGTGGATGAGGGATAGAGGCTTTTCACTGTCACTATATAACTTTGTACATTTGTTTTCTTAAATCATGTGGAATATATTAGGTATTGAAAAATAATCTGACTAGTTTTGAATCCCCTCACATGGAACAAGATGCAGAAGTTAATATTAAGTCTAAGGCAAAAAAAAATCATAATTTATTTAAAATTTACACTGAAAATCAATGTTCTAACAAAAAACAACCAAACTAAAAAGGGGGTAGGGGTGAAAAAAGACAGCCAAATATTTCCTAAAACGACTTCCGGTAATCCTCTCAATACCATATTATTTCATAACCATAAATCATTTACCAATAGTTTATACTCAGGATACCCAGCTAGGTTTTGCAACTTAACTGTCAAGCCAAGAAAAATATATTTTAAAAAAATAAAAACAAGTAATAATGTAAGGCAGAATAGACTAAATGCCAAATGAGTGGTAGAAACAATATAAGTTCTACCACTGTTCTTTGACTATGGTCTTTGCATTGACTCAAAGACGTAAATAATCACTGGGGCTCAGATAAATGAAGATTTCAAAAAGGCAGTAAGAATTAGGTAAGTGGAACTGCTGTAACAAAGATGCTAAGGAAGAAAAAAGTATGCTTAAGGATATTGACTAGACCTGTTTGAAACAGAAGGCTGGTAAAGATGACAGTGAGGGAAAAGGATAAAGTCTAATAACTATAATAATAATACTTGACATTTGTACAATATTCATTTGATCAATAAAATGACTGTGTGAAAAAGGGTGGACTGTAGAAGGTCCTGAGTCTCTGGCTACAAATATGTAGCAGCAGTTTCTGTATTTAAGATGGATTACTCCATCATCAGAGGATAAAGAAACTGGAGGCGCAAGAATAGTTATCAAAGTTCAGGCATAAGCTAATAAGGACCCAGTTTAAAGTAATAGTAGTGGGAATAGAGATGAAAGAAAATTGTAAGACTATGATGGTAACGTGCAGAAGAATGTAAAAATGCTACCAGGGCATAGACTTCAATTACCAGTAGAATGATGGTATAATTGAGAGAAATATGTAAGTACAGAAGGGAAGGAGCTGCTTTTAGTGACAGAGTCTGGGTTTCAGATGTATCTAGTATGAAGCAACAGCAGCCTATCCAGATTCTGGATCCTCTCACTAATCTCAGGGAATGTCCTCTAAGCCCACCATCACCTTAGCCAAGGGAGACATGTTTCCTTGTCACTAGGGCCAGTGTCCATCATCCTCAAAAAGACTGCTAACGAGAAGAGGGGGAAATGACGAGTGGCTGCTTCATGGGTAAAGGGTCTCCTTTGGAGGTGATGGAAATACTCTGAAACTAGGTAAAATTGATGGTTGCACAACATTGTGAATGTACTAAAATGTCAGAGAATTGGACATTTAAAAATAGTCCATTTTATTTTATATGAGTTTCACCTCAATGAAAAAAAAGAAAAAAGGAAAAAAAAAAAAAAAGGCTGTGGAAATTAAGACCACAATGCCTTAGTCCTATTATTAAAGGTTCATGCCCAGAATGACCTGTATTATCTTACCAGTTTATTCTCCCAATGTCTCTCCACCTTCCAAACTATTCCAAAGTGCCTTTGACATTATCTTCATGAATAACCAGCAAATTATGTCTTCCAACTTTTCTCTGAATCTGGTCTCCTCTACTTTAAAACAAAGTTGGCTCTCCCATGAGTACAAATGAGCACCCATTTGTATGGTGGCTGTTATTTTGTGTTTTCTTTCTTTCTTTTTTTTTTTAACCTCATATTCTAGGTATGTCAGGGCCAGGAAGAGAAAACAGTATACCCTCAGATCACTTCCAATGAAAATCTCCTTCACATCTCTTTAGCCATCCATTGCTAAGGTAAAATCTTAGACCCTGGTCATCATTCAAAACTGTTCTTCCAACAGAATCAATTATTCAGACCTCCTATTATTATCTACTTTCTCCATGCCTGACTACACCTGTGCAGCCATGCACCTTCTATGGAAAGTTCTCAAAAGGGCAAGTTGGTTCCATTACTAATTCGTCATTACTGATCCCAAATGAGCCCCACCCACAAGGTAAAAATCCTACATTTTTCTGGTTTAATTTATTCTTCCACACTCCCCAACAACTACTGCAAATTTTCTCTTTTCTTCTCAATCCTCTGACACTCCTCTCTCGTGCTTTGAGAACATGACTCTATCTCCAATTTTACAGAATAAAAAATCATCAGGCAAGTACTCCCATATCTTCCCAATGTGAAATGCAAAAGTATACCTATAATTACACTCATACTAACTTTCTACCTGTGAAAAACAGTGAAATATCCTTCTTCCTATCTTAAGCAAATCCCTACACTCCCTATCTCATTCCCCCTTATTCATGCAACACTCAACAGTTACTGAAAGCCTACTAAGTGCCAGGCACTGCTCTCCACATGAGATACTGCGTGAACAGATAAAAATCCTTGCCCTTCTGGAACTTATCTGTTGGGACTTTGAGGAAGAAATAAACAATATACAATAAACATAGTCAACAAATAAATGACATCGTATGCTAGAAAATAAGTGCTGTGTGACAAAAAGAAAAAAAAACAGTAAGAAGTAAGTAAGAAGACGTAAGGGGAGAACAGTAGGCAGTCAGGGTAGGCATCACAAATTTAATTCTCCAATTCAGATCTCTCTTCTGAGCTCAAGACAAGTACACCCAACTGCTCCTCAAACTTAAACAGTCCAAAAGGAATGCATGAATGTATCCCCCCGCTAACCTTCCTATCCCAAATAAAGTCACCAAATAAAAACAACTGTGTTTTCAATTCTCCCCACCTCAGTAAACGGCAGTAACCTCCATCAAGACTCTAAAACCCTGAACCTTGATTTTAACTTGATACAAGCACTGGTTAATCTCATGTGCCAACTTGGCTAGGTTATAGTGTCAATATAGGCTAGGTTATAGTTAATCAGTCAATCAATGGTCAGCTTGTTACTGTGAGGATATCCTGTAGAGAGGATTTGCATCTATAATAATTGATTGCATCAACAAAGGAAATTACCCTCAGGATTGTGGATAGTCTCAACCAAACAACAGAGGGTTTAAAAGCCAGAACTAAGAATTTCAGAGGTTAGAAGAATTTGACTCAACTTCAGCACTGGCTCTTGCCAGAATTTCAAGCCATCCAGCTTCTCCTGAGTACTAAGGACTTCAACACAACATCAGAGTTTCCACTTGAGGCCTGCCCTATGGAGTCTGGACTTGCTAGCCCACACAGTTGCATGAGCCAACTGCTTATAATAAATCTCTTTATATGTATGTATATGTGTATACACTCACCTAAACATATATCCTATTGGTTCTGTTTCCTGGAGAACCCTACATTCTATCACTTCCCATATCCAATTCAAAGTCCAGACAATTTAACCTCCTAAATATTTCTGGAATCTGTCATTTGTATCCATCAATCAATAGCCATCATCACCATCATCTCTATTTACTCAGACGATATTCATTTTGGCCTCCTCACTTCCCTTCCCACAATCATTCATTACAGAGCAGCCAGAAGGAGACTTTTAAAACATATCCTTCAACTTTCTTAAAATAATTCATATGCTTTCACTGCTCTTAGGATAATGAATAATTTCCTTAAAACATGTTACAAAAGGCCCATCCAACATTTCTAGCCTTATTTTATACCACACCCATCAGATCTCTTGACTCTCATCACACTGGTGGCTTTCTTTCAGATTCCTATACAGTCCGTCCTCTTTATTTGCAGATTCCATATTTGCAAATTCGTCTACTCACTAAACCTTATCTGTAACTTAAAATCAATACTCATAGTGCTTTCACATTCTTTCACAGACAAAGAGAAGCTGACATGTTACATCTTCAGCTGAGGTTGACCAAAGAGATGCTCTGCCTTCTTGTTTTCAAGTGTCCCTTTTTGGTGGTATACTTAGGGCCGTGTTCTTTCACATTATTATGCTTTTGGTTGGTGACTTGACGTTGAAAATGGCCAAAGCCCAATGCTGACGTGCTGGCTGGTGTTTCCAAGCACAAGAAGGCGGTGCTGTGCCTTTCGGGGAAGGTACATGTATAGATAAGCTTCACTCAGGCACAGCTGTAATGCTGTTGACTGTGAGTTCAATGCTACTCAAGCAACAATATGCATTAAGTAAGCAATGATTTAGTATTTGCTAACTCAGTGTTCACAGAGACGTTATAGAATATTACTACCGTGAATAATGAGAACCAACTGCACTTGTCAAACTCCAACTTACCAGAGCCCTTCTGCTCTGAGTGTTTCTTTCTACTTTCAGTTTGGATAATGTCTACTCATCCTTCATATCTCAGCTCAAAGACTACTTTCTCTGGGAATTCTTCACTGGACTAGGTCAAATTGCTCTAATCCTGGCATGCATATCACCATGCATTTCGTTATAGCAGTTATTCCAGTGGGGATTTTTAAATATTTTTTGTATATAATGTCTGACTGGAGACTATCTTTGCCTCATAAAAAAAAACAAAAAAAAAAAAACGCTTTAGAAAAAATTAAAATAGATCACTGAATTCATAGTAATAAAACCTTATCTTACAATGCTTACTTCAATTAAGAATTAAACTGAACTATGTTTCTTAAACTAGATCTGTAAAAAGTCATAATATGGTTGCTAAAAGCATTATAATTTTCTGGCAGAGGTATTGTCTCAGACTCAAATTAAAATTCAAACATTAGAAAGACATTTAATGTATTAATCCATCAATCTTCTAAATCACTATGTGTGTATGTTCTCCCAATAAGGTGACAAAATTATTTCATATTTAAATACAAATTCTTTAAGTGTTTTACCAGGTATTTAGAGGGCAAGTGAAATTAAATTCAGATTCATTTTACTGTAAACAAATAAATCATTAGCAATAAAAAAATTGAAGTTGATGAAATGTTTGTGCTTCATTTGAGTAAATAAACATCATTTTACCACCAGCACACAAAATTTTTACTGTTTCTAAACTTTCATTTATCCTGTCTAAAATGATTAATATGAAGGTCATCAAAAATAATTGTTGGGAGCAGAAGTGGCTCAAGTGGTTAAGTGCCTGCCTCCCACATGGGAGGTTCCAGGTTCGGTTCCCTGGTACCTCCCAAAAAAAACAACAACAAAAAAAACAAATGACAAGCAAAACAAACTGAAAAAACCAACTCAGGGAAGCCTTTGTGGCTCAGTGGTTGAGTGCCAGCTTTCCACATGTGAGGTCCTGGGTTCAATCCCCAACCCCCAGTACCTCAGGGGGAAAAAAAAAATTGTTGCACAGAGCGGCAATGCCCCGGCAGAGGAGCTGAGGTCAACATCAAATTTGAACTATTCAAAGTGGCTACCAAACTGTTTCAGAAATGCAGACAATTAAGTGCATTGTTGTGGATGATGGTGCCGTTGGTAAAACATGTCTCCTGATATCCTACACAACAAATAAATTTCCATCTGAATATGTACCAACTGTTTCTGACAACTATGCAGTCACAGTTATGAACGGTGGAGGGCCATATATACTGCAGGGCAAGAGGATTATGAGATTACGACCGCTGAGTTACCCACAGACAGATGTATTTCTAGTCTGTTTTTCAGTGGTCTCTCCATCTTCATTTAAAAATGTGAAAGAAAAGTAGGTACCTGAGATAAATCACCGCTGTCCAAAGACTCCTTTCCTGCTTGTTGGCACCCAAATTGATATCAGAGATGACCCTTCTACTATTGAAAAACTTGCCAAGAACAAACAGAAGCCTATCACTCTGGAGACTGCTGAGAATCTGGCCCATGAATGAAGGCTCTGAAATATGTGGCATCTTTTACACTCACACGCAAAGGCCTAAAGAATGAATTTCGATGAAGCAATATCGGCGGCCCCCACAGTGTGTGCTGCCATGGCCATCTCTCCAGAGCCCTTGCTGCACAGCTGGCGTCAATATCATACTACACGCAATGCTTAAATCAACTAAAGATGAAAAATTACAATTCTTTTGCAATAATGACAAATGGCATGCACCTACCTACCCACGGGCACTCGTCTCAGACAAGGCCCGTAAGTATTGTCTTCCTGCCCCCTCCCAACACTAGTTAATTTTAAATAATTGTGATTGTTGGAAAAGTGGTCAGTACTAGGTTTTTGGTGTTTCAAAAAATGTTGTTTGATTAAAAAAAAAATTATTATGTATCCAGTACATTTAATTGAGAAATGTATATATATTTATTCATCTGTGTTTACTTTTTAGTTTTTAATTGTTTATATTTTCAATTATTAAATGGACAAAATAAAGGCAAAAAAAGGTGTTTTTGTTTTGTTTTGTTTTGTTTTTTTTGGTTAAAAGCAAGGTATGTTTGTGATGACTCTGTAAAAGACTAATTTGAATTGTTGAAGCTGGGACATCTTAGTGTTTTGTTTTGTTTTTTTTTCCAGGGGGGACAGTTTATGGGGAGAAGTTGTGTTTATTTAGTTTTGTTTTTTTCATTCATTAACCAGTGGTGGACACCCTTGAGGGGAGGAGGATGGATTGATTCCACATTCCACTTCCTAGATTTGGCTGAGAAAACACATTCCCCACCTGGTGGTCTTAGGAAGGAGTACAGTAAACGCCTCATTTAATAACAAACTCCTTTTTGAGCGATGCTTTTTCTCTCCACCCTTGAGTAGGTCTAGGATTTATTTGATGACAGCGGGTGGAACCTGGCTTGCCCTCCTCTTTTCCAGGACACATTATACATCTGAGGAACCCTAGAGTAGCCAGTTGAGGTCCTCTAGTATAATAAAAAGCAAGGAAAGAGTCTTATGAAGACTCCTCATAAGTGTTAATAGGGATTTTATCAGCATATTTTGGTTTCAGTTTCCCTTTTGTTTTGTTTTTTTAATGTTTAGGTAATCTTTTCCACCTTCCCCAAATCCTAATTCTTGTAGATTCATTCATGTTGAACCAATGTTTTCTCATGTATCAATTCTTTGTATATCCATTCTTTTCAGATGTATTAAACAAACAAAATAAATATAAGTAAAATATATAGTTGTTGAGCAAAGCCATGTTATTTTTTAAATTATATTATTTTTAAAATATAGAAAGACTGACCTTATGAGGATCAAATAAAATATTTTTTGAAATAAAAGATGCCTCTCGTTTAAAAAGACAAAAAAAAGGTGGGTAACAATGGGTAAGAAACAGAATAGATAGATGATTGCAAAATAATGAGATTTTCACAAATGATTGTTAGGGTCACAGGTACTCATTACTTTGGGTCATACCAAGGCTGAGTCAGTATTTCTGATAGGGTCAACGTGCTCTACATGCAGTACTTTACAAAGCTACACCACATTTTATTTTACTTACAGACCTCCATTTGCTTTAAATACATTTTTCCCGTGGTGAGAGTAGGTAATAATAATAAATGTACTGTTTGCCAATAAAGAAACAAAAGAATTGAACAGTAACTATATGGCTCGAGTTTAAAAAGAACAAAATTAGAGGATTAAGAAGAACACCCTGAAAAGAAAAATGAGTCTTAGGTGCAAACCAGTCTGGTCTGGTAAATAATTTTAGCTTATTCTCCCTTCAAAGTATAATTACTCAGGAACTAAGTTTCTTAGTTATTGATGCAAAACACCTGATATACTAGCAGTCCTAGAAATATGTAAACAAGGAGCAAGGCTGTGTTCCTTTAATACTTTATTTATGGACAATGAAATTTGAACTTCATGTAATTTTCACATGTCACAAAATATTCTTTTGTTGATTTTTCTGACCATTTAAAACCGTAAAATCATTCTTAGCTCATGGGCTGTACAAAAACAAGTGGCAAACAAGTTTCCTAGACTACTGGTCTAAGAGAACAACCACAAAGAGGATGGAAGATCTGTTCTTCCTCTTAGTAATATGGAATTCATGACTTCATTGAACTTCACACTCTTCAACTATTAGAAAGAAGGAATAACATATATTAAAATTAACTAACATTGGATCAATGACCTAAATATAGGAGCTAAAACCATAAAATGTTTAGAAGAAAACAAAGGGAAAATCTTCAGGCCCTTTGGCTTGGCAATGGATTCTTAGATATAACACCAAAGCCACAAGCAACAAAAGAGAAAAATAGATAAGTGGGACTTCATCATCAGATTAAAAAGTTTTGATCAAAGGACAATATCAAGAGTGAAAATACAACTTACAGAGTGGGAAAAAATTTTACAAATCATTCATCTGATAAAGGCCTAATACCCAGAATATGTTAAAACCCAATAATAAAACCACCCCAATTTAAATATGGACAAAGGACTTGAAGAGACATTTCTCCAAAGAATATATACAAATGGCCAACAAGCACATGAAAAGATGATCAACATCATTTAGTCATTACAGAAGCGCAACAAGATACCACTTCATACCCACTAAGATGGCTATATTAAATAAACAAAACACAACACTAGAATATAATAGTGGTGATAGTTGCACAACGTTGTGAAGGTACCTAAATGCTACCAAATGTACACTTTAAAATGGGTAAAATGGTCAAGATTAAGTTATGTGCATTTTGCCACAATTAAAATATTTTTATGCAAAACAAAAACCACGCAAAAACACAAAACACAAAACAAAAAATGAGAAGATAATATTTAACTCTCTGGAGCCTTTACACACTATTACTCCCTGTGTAATATGAGATCAGGCACATAGCATCACTTTATAAACTATAAATCATTACGATTCCAGGAAATACTTATTACTCCAGAAAAGTGATGTTGCTATGAAATACACTCTGGATATATGACGTTTCATAGTAGTAGTTCATAGAATGTATTAGTAATAATACATTGTCACTCATCTTCAAACCCAACTTCATGGGTTCTAAATCTCCATTATAGATTAAGAACAATTTAAGAAAACAAGTATAGGAATAATGCCTGATTAGTTCTTAATTAGAGGTCTGAGAACTGCCTGAAATTATATGGAAATTGTATGTGTGTGTGTGTCTATTACCATGGTTGGGGAATTCATAACTTTTAGATTTTAGTGATCCCCAGGCTAGCAAATATTGATACGTCACAAAGATTCCATTAAACAAAAGAATGCTGTAATTTCTCGAAGCATAGATTTGTCTTTGCAAAGATAAAGTGTTTGTCAAAAGTAGAATTTAGAAACAAAAGCCCAAAAAAGTAATACTCTATTATTTCAAGGCCAAGCTTAGGTCCAGTCTCTTCCCTGAAGTTTTTCCCAATGACTTTAGTTCATGATTATTTCCCTTTTCTATTATTCTTCTAAGTAGTAGTATTTTTTTTTGGTGATTAATATCTTGGATACTTCTCATTTTTTTGTTTTAGTATAATTCAACACTTTTCGTGTGCACTGCCTTGATTACTGGCAGTTTTACATACAGGTCTTCTCTATTCCCATAAATGATAAGCTACTCACAGCTAGAGGTATGTATTTTACTTTAGTAGTCCTAGAACATAAAAGACAATAGTTATTTTATTTTTACGCTTCATACATAACTGTGAAAATTCAGCAAAGTTTTGGGGCACAAGATCAACATGTGAAAATCAATTGTGTTTCTGTATACTAGCAATAAACAATCTGAAAGCTAATTAAAAAAAAAAAGCATTTAAAAGAATGAAATACCTAATATCTAGGAATAAATTTAACCAAAGATCTGAAAAACTTACACAATGAAAACTAGAAAATACTGCTGAAAGAAATGAAAGACTAAAAAAATTGATAGATTGCTCATGCTCATGGATTGGAAGACTTAATATTGTTACAATAGCAATACTACACAAAGCAATCTCTAGATTCAACGCAATCCCAATCAAAATACCAGCAAACTTTTTTTTTTTTTGCAGAAATGGAAAAGCCAACCATCAATTCATATTGAATTGCAAAGAACAGCCAAAACCATCCTGAAAAAAGAAGAACAAAATTGGAGAACTCACATTTCCCAATTTTAAAAGTTCCTACAAAACTACAGTAATCCAAACAGTATGGTACTGGCATAAGGACAGACATATAGACCAATGGAATAGAATTGAGAGTTCAGAAGTAAACCCTCATGTCTATGTCCAACTGATTTTCGACAAGGGAACCAAGTATATGCAATGGGGAAAGAATAGTTTATTTAAAATCTTTCCAGAGCCTTTATAGATTTCCTTTGTACAGTAACATTCACAGTGTTACTAAGAATGCAGGGTAGGTCATAATCCATCATTCTGACATCGAATGTTGGCAAAGGAACAATGTTAAGATATTTAGTTTAAATATGATTTAAATGTTTACAAAATGTTCATTATAAAAGGCTTTTTTGGCCTTTACAATGTATAAAATGTATTCAGAACCACTTAATTTTATTTATTCATTTACTTACCTCCCACCCCGCCTTCCCATTGTTTTTGGGCTCGCTGTCTGCTCTGTGTCCATTCGCTGTGTGTTCTTCTGTGTCTGCTTGTCTTCTCTTTAGGCAGCACTGGGAACTGATCCTGGGACCTTCTGGAGTGGAGAGAGGTGCTCAATCTCTTGCACCACCTCAGCTCCTGGTCTGCTGTATCTCTTATTGTCTCTCCTCTGTGTCTCTTTTTGTTGTGTCATCTTGCTGCACCAGCTCTCTGCTCGGGCCAACATTCCGTGCGGGCCAGCACCCCACGTGGGCCAGCTCGCCGCGCAGGCCAGCTCGCCGCGCAGGCCAGCTCGCCGCGCAGGCCAGCTCGCCTTCACCAGGGGGCCCCGGGAATCTAAGCCTGGACCTCCTATATGGTAGATGCAAGCTCAATCGCTTGAGCCACATCCGCTTCCCACTTAATTTTATAAATTATACTAAAATCCATAAGGAGTTTTCTTCTGTTATTAGTCTAGTTAACTAGGACTAACCTATTCTTTAACTTAAGAAAGGAAGTGAAATAAAATAAATTTCTACTTATGTTAGCAATTTCAATTACCCTAGTTTCTCCACTATTACTATTTCATCCACTTGTTATTTTATAGAACATAAAACTTCTGCTCCCTCAAAAAATACATGAAACCTTTTCTGACACTCTCCTCTTAACAATCAAAGCAGCATTAAGTATTTTCCTTCTCTTTGTTTCTATGCCATATTGAACATATTTCTATAATAGAAATAATCACATTGCTCTGTTCATTTATATTTCTAAATCTTTCTTCAGACAGTAAACTTTATAAGGCTAAGGGACAATGTTTCACTCATAATTTTTTTCATAAAGCCTAACCACAATCTTTAAGATAGTAGGTGTTCAATAAATGTTTGTTCACAATTGCTTTGAGGAAATATTTGAGGGGAATATTGATATAGCAATACATGAATACACATGCTTATATAGAATCATTAAATAAGACAAAGCCCATAACATAATACAATCATGTAATAGCTTATCATTTTAACCATTGTATTTTCTATTATGGTAGCAGAGTGATGGGATAAATGTTAAGAAGTGCAAAAATAGCATATTCACTTACAATTATTTCAAGTACAAAGGATAAGATCTATTTAAAACATCCTCCCTCTTTATAAAAGAGAGCATAAGTTAAAATTTCACTGAAGTCAAGGTCAACTAATATCTAGAACAAAGTAGCCATCAATATTTGTTTATATAACTATTCCATTAAAGGATACACAAAGATGGCATATGGTACTATGATATATATATGAAAATGTTATTTTGTGTCAACTCTTGTTTTACTTAGGAAGGAAAATCCTGAGTATAAAAATTTTAAAAAAGAAAAATGATTCTACAGAAAATAACTATGGCAGACATTGCTAACTGCTTGCCAAGAATCTTTTTACTTTATTCCTTACTAACAGAACTCTAATTTTGTTTAAGATAGCAATGTGAGTTACCAGACTCTGTTCAGAGTAGGGGCGGGCATATAATATAGTTCTGGCTATGAGATAGAGGAAGACTAAGCTTGACAAGTCAGAATTAAAGAAAAAGTTCAACAAAACATGACAGTAACATAGCAAATATGAGCTAACTAGCAGCAAACAGAGATTTCAGAGACTTTATTCTAATTTTTTAAATTAAAACAGTCATTTTTTCTGACAAAATGTAGGTATTAGTCAATACAGTAACTGCAAACGCTAACAGAACCCTTAGTATGTAACAGCCACTAAATCTATGTGCTTTATACCAAGTAACTCATTTAATCCAATCCTTTGGGGCAGCCAACAGTACTAACTTGTTAAAGATTATACAGCTTGTCAAGTATCAGATAAGAAATTCAAACTTGGGTAAATTAACTCCAGAGTGTATGTAGTAAACCACTATGCTACTATATATATGTATATATCTGTGGGTAAATATGTGAATATAAACAATAACATATGTATATATATGTGCATATATAAATAACTTATCAACTAAGGTTGAATTTTAACTAACGTAAAAAATTCTCATAATGAAACTGATAGAATATTCAAGCTGTATGAAGATACTACCTAGGGTTTTAATTTACAAGTAAATATGCCAGGTTTATTAATATGATGTGACTAATTCTGCCTTATATATAACTATATTCCAAGTCCCTACCACAGTGCTTGGGATATAAAAGGAACTCAACAGAGATTAGATATAAGACTGGATAAAAGCATTAGGGGATTATTAACAAGTTAACTTAAATCTGATGCAGAGAGGTACAAGCTAGTAAAGAGTATCTTGAACAAATAAATAATGAATGTAAATAAAAGGCTAACATAGATACATATATTAGATAGACTTGAAACTAGAGCTGCTAAATTTGCCTGGCTAATGTTAAATCCTGGAAGAAATATAAGTAAAATGTTATATTTATAACAATAAACTGCTTATTCATAATTCAATTTAGTATCAATATAACTCTAGATCTAGCTATTGGAAAAACACATGGCTGGTTCTTTACAATATTTAATATTTAAAAGGCTTTCATTTTTAACTTAAGGAAATACTAAATTTTACTTAAACAAAATTCATGTATACAGTTACCTTTGAAATTCAAAAAGGATAACACTGAACTGTGAGTACTCACTTAATAAAATAATTTAAAAACAGGATTACTTTAGCTTTGTTTGTTCTTTCTTAAAGAATGTGCAACAAAATCTGATTCATAAGAATTCAAATCATATATTACCTTTTAAGGATATGGTTTTTGCAGAAAGAAACCTAAAAAGGTATGTATGTATATTACTCTGACCAAACTTTTAAACAGGCCATTCAGATGCTGGACATCCTACATCTTTCTCTGCCTGTATCTACTACCTGAACTATCCTTCACCATTAAAGGACAGAAATGTTGAAGCTGCAAATACAATAATTGAAATGAAAGCTCACTAGATGGAGTCAAAAGATTTGAAAAAGCAGAAGAAAGGATTAGCAAACTTGAAGGCCAGACAATTGAAATTAACCGGTGTGAAAAGCAGAAAAAAAAATAATAATGAAGAAATCCTTCAGGCTGAAAAAAAGAAAGGATACTAGACAGTAACCTGAAGTCATAAGAAGAAATAAATAACACTGAACTTCATAAAATATAAAATCCTGTATTATTGTACTTTTGGTTTGAAACAGCTTTATCCCACCAATATTACTTAACAAACAAATGAGTAAAATCACATTTTAAATTTATATTAATGGGCATAAATATAAAGATATCATCTTTAATTAGTGGGTATAAAGATATAATCTGAGACAATATCAATATAAAGGGGGGGAGGGTCAGAGATATACAGGAGTAGAGTTTGTATACTACTGAAACTAGGTTGATACTAGTCAAACTAGGTTGTTATTAGTTTAAGAAGGTACTTGTAATTACAACATAACCACTTTGAAAATAACTAAAAAATATAAAGAAGCCATTCAATTTTTAGATTTTACACCAAAATCACAAGGAACAAAGGACAAAATAGATAAAATGGACTTCATCAAAATTAAAAACTCTGTACATAAAAGAACATTATCAAGAAAGTGAAAAGTTGGGAAGCGGGTGTGGCTCAATCGATAGAGCTCCCATTTACCATATGGGAGGCCCCGGGTTCGCTTCCCAGAGCCTCCTTATGAGGGCAGGCCGGCCCGCGCGGAGCAGTGGGCTGATGCAGCAGGACCTCACAGCAAGGGGGGAGATGAGCAGACACAGAAAAAACACACAGCAAATGGACACAGCAAACACAAGCAGCAAGGGGGGGATAAATAAATAAATAAATCTTTAAAAAAAAAGTAAGTGAAAAGTCAACCTACAGAATGGGAGAAAATATTTGGAAACCATATATTTGATAAGGTTTTAATATGTAGAATATATAAAGACCACCTATAACTCAACAACAAAGAGACAATCTAACTGGCCAAGAATTTCAATGGCCATTTCTCTGAAGAAAATATTCAAAAGGTCAATAAGTATTTGGAAATATGCTCAACCTCAATAGCCATTAAAGAAATGCAAATTAAAATCACAATGAGATAACACTTCACACTCACTAGGATGGCTATTATTTTTTTAAAAAACTGAAAATAACAACTGTTATTGAGGATGTGGTTCTCCATTCATAGGAGAACCCATTCATTGTTGATGGACATGCAAAATGGTGCTGCCAGCCACTGTGAAAACAGTATGGTAGTTCCTCAGAAAGTTAAACAGAATTATCATATTACCAGACTGACAATCCCACTTCTTGGCATATACCCAAAAGAAATGAAAGCAGGGAGTTGAATAGATATCTGTACACCAATGTTTATTGCAGCATTATTCATAATAGCCAAAAGACGGAAGCAACCCAAGTGTCCATCAATAGATGAATGGATGAATAAAATGTGGTATATCCATACAATGGAATACTATTCAGCCATAAAAAGAAGTGCTGGTACATGCTACAACATGGATGAATCTTGAAGACATCATGTTGATTAAAATAAGCCAGAAACAAAAGAAGAAACATTGTATGATTTCTTTTTTTTTAAAGATTTATTTTTATTTATTTATTTATCCCCCCGCTTGCTACTTGTGCTCGCTGTGTCCATTTGCTGTGCGTTCTTCTGTGTCTGCTTGTCTCCCTTTGTTGTGTCATCTTGCCGCGCCATGCAGACCATCAGCTCGCCGTGCCGCGTGGGCCGGCCGGCCGGCCTTCCTTCACCAGGAGGCCCCAGGAATCGAACCCGGGGCCTCCCATATGGTAAACAGGAGCCTAACCAAATGAGCCACAGCCACTTCCTCTGATTTCTTTTATATAAAAATTTATAC
Organism: Cabassous unicinctus; assembly: GCA_029593785.1. Taxonomy (NCBI): domain Eukaryota; kingdom Metazoa; phylum Chordata; class Mammalia; order Cingulata; family Chlamyphoridae; genus Cabassous; species Cabassous unicinctus. Next base: position 42,881 of record JAQZBX010005215.1, read on the forward strand.
AGTATTGCCAATATACTTAATGTCAAATAATCAAATAATCATCCATTTATAATGGTTAAAATGATTTTTATGTTATGCATTTTTTACCACAATTAAAAATAAAATAATTATATTTTTAAAAGATAAGTAATAAGGCAGTAGTACAAACATCTCTATGTTCATATATTCAGGAATTTAATGAAATGGACTAACTCCTTGAAATATCTAAACTACCTAAAGAAATAACCAAAGAAGGTCTAATAGCTATTAAAGAAACTGAGTTGATAGTTTAAAAATATTTTAACAAAGAAAACTTTAGATCCAAACAGCTGCTCTGGTGAATTTTATCAAATATTCAGTGAAGAAATAATGCCCATTTTTCTAGAAAACAGAAAAGAAGGAACATTCCCCAAATCATTTTATGAGGTAAGAATTACTACATGAAAATACATGAAGAAAAAAAAACAAAACAAAAAAAAACAGAACCTAGATTAGCATCCCTCATGAACACAGATGCAAAAATTCTAATGAAAATAGCAGGCCATTAAATCCAGCAATATATGAAAAGGATAATATATCAGGACCAAGTGGAGTTTATTGTAGGACTACAAGACTGATTTAGCATTCAAAAATTAATCAATATAATTCACCATAATAAAAACTAAAGAATCATGTCAATAGATATAAAAAGAGCATCAGATAAAATTTAATATCTATTCATGACCAAAACTTGGAGAAAAGAGAACTTCCTTAAACTGAAAAAGGACATCTACAAAAACCCTACAGTTAACATCATATATGTATTTTTTTAATTGTGATAATATAAGGTAAAGCTTCCCAGCTCAACCACTCCCAAGCATGAGATTCATTGGCATTAATCACATTCACAATGTTGTACTCCCATCATAACCAAAACTTTTCCATCACTAAACAGAAACTCTGTACTCTGTACCCGTCATGCATCAACAACCCATTATCCCTCTTTCCTCCTCCACACTCCTCTCCCCCGCCCCGTAACCTAGATAGCTACTTTCTGTCTCTAATGAATTTGCATTCTAGTTATTCATATAATTGAAATCATACTGTATTTGTACTTTTGTTTCTGGCTTATTTCATTCAAAATTATGTCTTCAAGGCTCATCCATAACTGTACCAGAACTTCATTCCTTTTTAAGGCTGAACAATATTCTATTGTTCATCCATACCATATTTTGTTTATTCATTCATTGGTTGATGGACATTTGGGTTTCTGCCACCTTTTCGCTATTGTATACACTGGCATACAAGTATTTGTATGAGCCCCTGCTTTCAGTTCTTTTGGGAATACACCTAGAAGGATTTCCAATTCACATGATAATTTTATGCTTAACTTTCTGAGTAACCACCAAACTGTTTTTCACAGTGGCTTTATACCTAATATTTAGGTTGTTGATCCATTTTGTATTAATTTTTGTGTATGGTGTGAGGCAGGGGTCCACTTTCAAGTTTTGAAATTGGAAATTGTAAGTCTTCCATTTTTGTTCTTTTTGAAGATTGTTTTGGCTAATCAGGGCCCCTTTTCCTTCCATATGAAATTGATGGCTGGCTTTTCCATTTCTGGGGGAAAAAAACTGCTGGAATTTTTATTGGGATTGAGTTGAATCTCAATACTCTATTGACATCTTAACAATATCAAGTCTTCCAATCCATTAGAATGGGATGTCTTTCCATTTATTTAGGTCTTCTTTAATTTCTTTCAGTAATGATTTGTAGTTTTCCATGTAGAAGAACATCAGATTTTATGATGAAGATGATTAAATGCTCTTGCCTCAATGTTGAAAGCAATGCAAGTTTGTCTGCTCTCACCACTAGTATTCAACATTGTATCGGAAGTCCTAGCCAATAAAATAAAGAAAAACAAAAAGTATACAAATTGGAAAACAAGAAGTAAATGTCATTATTTGCAGATGACATGATTGCCTATACAGAAAATCTCAAGGTTTCTGTAAAGAAATTCCTCAAACCAATAAGTGAATTTAGCAAGGTCACAGGATACAAGGACAACATAAAAAAAAAAAAAAAAAAAAAAATCTACTGCATTTCTATATACTAGTAGTGAACCAGAAATCCAAAATTTTTAAAAAATATGATTTATAATAATACCAAAAATATTAAATACTTAGACATAAATCTAAAAAAACAGGTGTAGGATCTATACGACAAAAACAAGAAAACATTGATGAAAAAATCAAAGATTATCTAAATAAATGGAAATATATATGGCGTTCAAGAACTGGAAGACTTAATATTGTTAAGCTGTCAATTCTCCCCAAATTGATTTATAGATGCAGTGCAATCCAATCAAAATTCTAGCAGAACATTTTGGTACTTACCAAAAGGCTTAGATTCTAAAATACATATGGAAATGCAAATAGTCAGAAATTTTGAAAAAGAATAAAATTGAAAGACTCACACTACATGATTTTAACACTTAAAATAAATACACAGTAATCATGAATGTGTGGTATTAGAGAAAAGACAAATAGATAGATCAATGGAGGGGTATAGAAAGTCCAGAAATAGACCTACCCAAACACGGTCAATTTCTGACAAAGGGCAAAGGCAATTCAATAGAGAAAGGATAACCTTTTCAACAAATGGTGCTAGAACAACTGGATATCCATATGCAAAAAAAAAAAAAAAAATTTGAACCTTGACCCATACCTCAAATCTTTTATAAAAATTAGCTTAAATGACTAACAGACTTCAATATAAAACCTAAAACTATAAAACTTACAGAAGAAAACACAGAAGAAAAATCTTTGTGACCTGTGGTTACTGAAAGAGTTCTTAGATATGACATCAAAAGCACTATTCCTAAAAGGAAAAGATGATACGCAGGTTTTGATAAATTAGAACTTCTTTGCAAGACACTGTTAAGACAATGAAGACAAGCCTTAAACTGGTAAAAAATATTTGCAAATCACATAGCTGAGAAAGTCATTAAGCTGAAGCCAATGTTGAAAGGCTACACACTCTAAGATTTCTTTTATATAACATTCCGGGCAAAGCAAAATTATACAGATGGAGAAAAGATGAGAGGTCACCAGGGGCTGTTGTTCAGGGAAAGGATGGACTATAAAGGGGTGAGCAGCATAAAGGAATTTTCTTGGGGTGAAGGGACTGTTGTGTATCTTGATTGTAGTGTTGGTTACATGACTCTATGCACTTTCAAAACTCACAGATTTGTCCACCAAAAAGTGTACTTAGCTATAAGTAAATTAAAAATAAATACAAATTTAAAAATATGCATGATGAGCTAGGTAACATCTGATTTCACTCAGCACTATACATTAGAATTACTTAAAGGAATCTAACCTTTTAAACAAGAAAAAATTTGGGGACCAAAGTCATTCAAATACTAATACCTCTACCTAGTAAATGGTATCATCATAGGCAGGCACAATTAAGTTAGTCAAGTCCAAATAAATCTAACAAATATGCACTAGCTGCAATCAAATGTGTTTGTGTATGCGTATATGCGGAGGGAGGTGGGGATGATGGGGAGAGAAAGAACAGATTCTGGCCTAAGCCAAAGTACTTAACTACCCCTTCACTGAATAGGAAGTTATTTCAATAGGAGAGTCATCAAATCTTTATGTCATTCCATTCTGAACTGCTGAAAGCTATTTCAATTTGATTATGAACAAAACACTTATTCACTCTCTTCTACCCAACTGCCTATAACTATGCACTGAAAATATTCAGGGAATACAAGAAATTATTTTCATTATTCTTCACAAAACTTCACTGGTCTTTTTTCAATATTATCCCATAAATCTCTTCAGGGCTTTCATATGCTTTGCAAACAGCTTAGGAGGGGTAGAGGTTTCTTAGGATCACAACTGTATTCTCCTTTTTCTTGCAGGTACTTAGTTTTAAAAGTTTTTAAATGATAATATAATTATTAAAATTATAGCAAAAGGCTCCACTATAGCATTTTCACCACCAGACACATAATTCTAATCTTTATTTTATATTACTTACCTTTTGCCACAACATAAGCTTCATAAATTTATGCCTATAACCTGTCAAACATCACTGCTGTTAAAACTGCACAGTCCATTTGAAACACATTGAAAACAAGAATAATCTGCATGCTCTGAGCTATTTTGGTGAATTAGTATTAAGACATTTTAATAAACTATGCTATTTCATTTTAATGAAACTTTCCTACAATTCACAAACCACTCTCCCAATGATCCTTATGTAACTGGTCATAATTGTGTACTCTATCACCTATATTTCCATATAAGGTTGTTGGGTTTTTTTTAGTAAAGCAAGTGACAAAACATTTATAAATAAATGTTATACATGCTTATAACACACAGCAGCACTAGTTATGCACTTTAAAAAGCTATGAAAGCCGCCCAATGAGTGCAAGAAGGCAAAAAAGGAAGCAGTCACTAATTTCGGAAAATCTGGGAATAGCTGCTGTTATCAACAACAACAACAACAAAAAAACAACTCAGCGGAGCCACTGTGGCTCAGTGGTTGAGCAGAGGCTTCCCACATACCAGGTCCTGGGTTCAATTCCCAGCCCTGGTACCCCCTCCCCCAAAAAATCAAGTCTTCAAGTGTACCATACTACAAAGACTTTTATAATTTGGTTCTCTTCCTCCACAATTAAACAAATAGCTAACAGGCTTAAACCCAAAGATTTGCTTCTAGTGACATAACCTTGATTTTTATCTGCTGCAACTATATTCAGGTTAATAGACCTCTTCCTATTATAGTATCTGTATTGTTATTTTTCACTTATTTTTGTAAAGTAAGTATAATATACTACAAAATAGTGGAACAACTGCACATTGTTATAAAGATAGCAACCATGTAGAAACAAAATTCTGTTACCTAGGAGAAGTTGAAATGTTTGCTCATTAGGTTAAAAAATCTAGCATATAAATGGCAGGCTGGGGTGTCTCTAAAGTTAATAGATCGAATTGTGAAGTACACAAAAGTCAAATATGTGAATCTCAAGAACCACCTACTAAGCCACAGCATTGATCAACTGAGTGAAACCACTGATTGATACTGAGTTCTTGAGTTTCGTAAAATAAAGAAAATGACTGCCAAGTCTTCAGGATTCTAGACAGGAACTGTTGCCAATTTTTGCCAGATTTTGTTCTTGCTATTCACTAAAGCAAAAGTTAGTCCCCATAAAAGGCTCTTCTCCCCAAAATTTCATATGTATAGGTATAGCAAAGTTGTGTGCCTATAAGCTGAAATCTGAACATATTTAGATTAATACTAAATTAACATAAGCAATCATAAATCACCATTCTACTTCCAATCCCACTCCCCCAAAATCAATGAGTGTCTACTAAATGAAAGGCATGGACCTGACAGTATGAGAGAGAGAATCAAACAGTCTCTTACCCTAAAGTTAACATAGCACAGGATTTTTTTTTTTACTAAAGCATAATCTGTTAATAAACTTAAAATGGACATTCCCAAACTTTCTTGAGTAAATGTGTTTTGCATTATGAAAATTTTAATTCAGTTTAAACATGTAATAGAGGTAGAAAACAGAGAGAGAATCCAACTTCTCAAGCATGTGGTAATGAAGCCTCAGCCACCTAAAATAGAAATAAACTGAAAAACAGCAGTCTTTCCTAATGAATAGTTTCTATTTCTAGAAAGCCAAAATAAGAATCACTACTGAAGTACTTGGTCATACTACTTCTTTGGTGGAATTTCTAATATATACTGACTTTACAAATATGTGGGAGAATTCATTTACACAAAGTACTAAGAAAAAAAGAGAAAGCAGTTAGCAGGCTGAATGACTGGATTTAGCAAGTTTTGTGAAGTGGGTTTTTTCTTTAATTAATGACTTTATTTTATTTATTTATTTCTCCCCACCCCCTTATTGTTTTTCACTTGCTGTGTCTGTTCGTCTTTAGAAGGTACCAGGAGCTGAACCTGGGACCTCTGATGTAGGAGGGAAGTGCCTAATCGCTTGAGCCACCTCCACTCCCTAATTAATGACTTTAAACACCAAGGAAATTGAAGTGTTTCTCAACACTATATTACACTGGCTTTTCTCTTATTTTGACATCTCATGCATGTTCCAAGAGTTGGATAGTTACTTGATTTGCTGTCCTCTCGGTGTTGTGTGAAATATATGATGATTAAAGCTCAAACGATAGTTGTTTTTGGTTCGTTTTCTCCTCTTTCTTTACAATGAATCCACTGGATATGAGAGAACTCTTCAAAGGAAATCTTTCCATATATGTTATAAGCAAATAACAAGAACATGTATAGAGCTATAGAATAATCTTTGCTTACTATTGCGTGGATTGCCTAGGAACAAGAAGACTTTCTCTAAGAGTTGCATATCCAATATAAAATTATCTTAGAGATAACTGATAATGCTTAAGAATTTCAAACCTGAATAGAAAAGAAATAAAGGAAATATTAAGATCAATTTTTACAAGAATTTTTAAACCATTGAAGATGCTCCAATTGTATTAAGAATTTGTAAAATGTAACATTTATAAAATGATAATTAGCATCTATTGGGAGTCCAAGAGGGAATTTGTTCCTTCCTAGACTAGTCTTATTGTTGTACAGGAAGCAATTTGTGACAGTCACAATTTTATCATTAATGAAATTAGTCTACCATATATCTAACCCACTTGTTATTTTTTTACTCATTCATTACCATTTACCATTAATTTTTCCAATGGCTAAAAGTAGATATTCATGATGATCGTAATGGCCATTGAGAAGACAGATCAAAGAGAGATATATTTCATACAAAAACTAAATCTCAGCTGCTGAAATGAAGCAAAAATACATCCTCTCCAACTCAGCCATGCTGATAGTTCTGGCTATGCTGAACAAATGCAAAGGCCAAACACACAGACAAAGGGTTTAACAAATTTTCTCTACGTGTCAAGAGCTTACCAAAAGCTCTTTTTACTTTTCTTGGGGACAAAATAAGAGTATCCTTTTTGCTAATCTTATCAGGAAATCTTCAAAGAGTCCTTCTAAGGACTATGGAATGTTCCTATTGGAAGTCATTTGCAACTCTCCTCACTCCCACTCCCTATTCTCCTGCCCTACTTTATTTTTCCCTTTTACACTATCAACTCTAACATAAAACATTTCTTATTGATTTATTTTGGTTATTGTCAGTCTCACCCCCAAAAGAATGTAGGCTCCATGAGGTCAGAAACTTTTTGTCTGTTTCAATCACTGCTATACTCATTAACGCCTAGCAAACAGTAGACAATCAATGAATATTTTTTGTTAAATCAATGTTTTTCCTATATGTTCATTTAAGCAAAGCAATTTGACAAAATGGATGAGCATGTTTTCTGTGCTCTGCCTATGCTTTCATTTTTTCTGCATTTTAAATGAAACAAAGCAATAGCTGCTCTAGTCTCACACTGTGTTTTTTCTATAGGTAATCTCCAAATCCATGACTTTAGCTATATATGTACAAATAATTAGAATATATATGTAAATTAACAATTCTGAATCAGATAAAAGCTCTGGACTCTAAACCTGCAGAGCCATCCACTTGATAATGTCTCCTTAGATGCCTCAAAGGTACCCCTCACTAAGTCTAAAGCTTAATGCAGGTTCTCCCTGCCCTATCTCACCTCCAGCCAAGCCTGGTCCTCTTTCTGTGTCTTCTAACTCATTAATAGCACCACTAACCCAAAGCACAAGCAGATATTTAAAAGTCAAGGGTAGAAGCAGATGTGGCTCAAGCAGTTGAGCATCTGCCTCCCATATGGGAGGTCCCAGGTTCAGTTCCCGGTGCCTCCTAAAGAAAACCAAACAGACAACGAGCACAAACAATAAGCAAAAACAGTGAGTAAAAACAACAAGCAAACAGACAAGGGAGCCATCTCGGGGGTGGGGGGAGAAAGAAAAAAAGAGTCAAGGGTGACACTTCATTCTTCTTCAACTTCAAAAACTATTCTACCAAGTCCAATCAATGGGCAAAGAATATTTCTTCAACAAATAATGCTGAGAAAACAGAATATCTACCTGCAAAAAATAAACTAAAAGTGGATCTCTACACCTCACACCATACACAAAAATTAACTCAAAATGAATCAATGACCTAAAAATAAGCTCTAAAACTATAAAATTCTTGGAGAAATAATAGGGAAATATCTTCAGGACCATGTATTAGGCAATGGATTTTTTCAGTACACTAAAAGCACAGGCAACAAAAGAAAAAATAGTTAAATTGAACTTGATCAAAATTTAAAATGTTCATGCCTCAAAAGACATTATCAAGAGAATGAGAATCAATTTATAGAATGGGAGAAAATATTTGGAAAACATATATTTGATAAGGGTTTAATATCCAGAATATATAAAGAACTCCTGCAAATCAACAACAAAAAGACAAACAATCCAATTAAAAAACGGCCAAAGGACTTGGAGACATTTCTCTAAGGAAGATACACCAATGGCCAATAAGCATGTGAAAAGATGCTCAACACTAGGGAAATACAAATCAAAACCACTTTATAAACATCCACTAGAATGGCTATGATTTTTAAAAAATGGAAAATAACAAGTGCTGGTGAGGATATAGAGAAATAGGAACCTTAGTACATTGTTGGTGGGAATATAAAATGATGCAGCCACTGTGGACAACAATTTGGTTAAGTATAGAATTACCACAAGACCTGGCAATACCACTTCTGGGTATACATTCAAAAGAATTGAATGCAGGAACTCGAACAGATATTGTACAACAATTTTCATAGTAACATTATTCACAATAACCAAAAGGTAGAAGCAACCCAAGTATCCTTTGACAGATGAATGGATAAGCAAAATATGATATGTACATACAATGGAATATTGTTCAGCCTTAAAAAGAATGAAGTTCTGATACATGCTACAATGTTGAGTAAAATAAGCCAGACAAAAAGGGCAAATATTGTATGATTTCACTTATATGAAATAACTAGAATACGCAAATTCATAGAGAGAAAAAGCAGATTACAGGTAACCAGGAGCAGGGGTGGTGCAGATAAAGGGAATAGGAACTTAATGCATAATGGGTGCAGAGTTTCTGTTTTCGGTGATGGTAGCATAACATAATGAATGCAATTGCTGCTACTGAATGGCATGCTTGAAAATGGTTAAAATGGGAAATTTTACATTGTGTATGTTACCAAAATTTTTTTTTAATCTACTAGCAAGTTCAGATGATTTTTCCTTTCTAAATATTTCTAGAATCTCTCGCCTTATTTCCACATATACCACCATTCTAATCTAATCTACTGATATTTAAGTCTTTTTTTTTTTTAAGATTATTTTTATTTATTTCTCCACACCCCCTCGTTGTTTGCACTTCCAGTGTGCTGTGTCTTTAGGAGGCACTGAGAACTGAACCTGGGACCTCCGATGTGGGAAGGAGGCACCTAATTGCTTGAGCCACCTCTATTCCCGCTTTGTTGTATCTCTCATTATGTTTTTTCTCCTTGTGTCTCTTGTTGCGTCATCTTGTTGTGTCAGCTTGCCTCATCTGCCTGTCGCATCAGCTTGCTGTCTTGCTCGTTTTCTTTAGGAGGCACTGGGAAACTCTGCTCCCTGCTTTGTTGTGTTTCTCATTATGTTTTTCTTCTTGTGTCAGCTTGCTGTCCCTGCCCGTCACACCAGCTCATTGTCTCCTTTAGGAGGCACCGAGGACCGAACCACGGACCTCCCATGTGGTAGGCGGGAGCTCAGTCACCTGAGCCACATCTGCTTCCTGATATTTAAGTCTTGAATGACTGAGATCTAGCGCCTATCTCCCTCTCAAGTCTTATATCATAATTATCTCCAGTTTCACCTCCTTTTTTCAATCCCTAGTCCTCAGTATGTTCCCTCCTGCTACAGGAACTGGCTTTTGTCAGTCCTCAGGAGTAGGTTCTTAAAGAATAAAAGTCTTCATTTATTCTCACTTACCCCTCTTACCCTTCATATTTTTATGTTACTACTTTTGAGAAGCCTTCCCTGACCACAAGAAAGAGATTAAATCCCCTAATTACACTGTATCATTTACCTCTCTCCATCTTTTTTTAACAACTTTAAGATATAACTTACATACCTAAAATGACTCATTTAAAGCATACAATTCAATGAATTTTTTTAGTAAACTTACCGAGTATAAAATTATCACTATCAACCAGTTGTTGAACATTTCCAACATCCCATTAAGAATCCTCTCTGATAGTACATTCACAGTTCCAATTTCATATTTTTTCCCAGGGTTATTTAATTGAAATCCATCTCCCCCACTAAACCAGACTGCAAATTCTATAGAGACAGGGACCATATCTAGTTTTGCTTACCATTTTATCCTGGTACACAGTTGGCACTCAACTATTTGCAAAATGACTGAGGTAACACTTTTATAAATCTACCTTTTTTTTTTTTTTTTGCCAATTAACAACAATAAAAAGAGAATAAACTATGCCATTTGTGAACTAAAGATCCCAATAGAGACCTGAAAACCAATTTCCAGATAAATATCAAAAAATAAACTATGACTCTATAACTCATTAATAATATTTAATGTCATTTATACTATTTAGTTAATTCAATTTCATTTTCCTAATAGGAGGGAAAATATTATATTAATAAAGTCCCAGCCAATTTGCAAAAAAGCAATTGATTATATATAGGATGCTGACTTCCATAACCAGATACAATCAATTAACTGTGCTCCATAGTTGATTTGTGAGATAATATTCAGTCAGTATGTATGAAAGTCTCTGATGATCAAAAAGCAGCTTTTATCAATGACTGAAAAGCCAAATGAGTTCAATGTTTCCTTTTTAAATATAGAACAAAGACTGAAACTCTCATATTTGAATCAATACAATGACAATTTATTTGCATATTTATGTTGATAAATTCATCATGTTCTAAAATAATCCCAATTTTAAAGTAACACTGGACTAAAACCTCAGAGACTATAAAGTCAAAATATAAAATAAAGCAGTAGTCCATGAAAACAATCAAAACCACAAAGTTTAATAATAAAAGAATAAAGAAAAACTAAAACACAATTCACCTCTTTACATTTTAATGATTAAACACAACTGGATACTCAAAATACTCAAAGTCCTATTTATTATAACATAAACATTCCTTCAATAGTTTACAGACTAGGATCCATGATGGCAGTAGTACAGTATTGAAAAATGGCTAAAAATTTTGTGTCAATTTCAAGATACTGTTTGGTCTAAATTATCAAACACATTTATGTACCTGACATCCTTTTTCCAGAATGATTTTCAACAAAGTTTGACTTTACATTTTCTTCATTATTTTTGTATTTGTTGGTGCTTACTCAGCATCACTGTTCCTTTACAGTTTCCTAACGGGTCCCCACTTCTCCCTGCCATGGGACTTGATCCACACCTCCAGGGGTGGGTCCTTATTAGCTTATGCCATTCAGCATATCTCATCCTCCTGGCCACAATGACTGGATGGTTCATGGGCACAAGACTCAAAACAAACACTGAACTCAAGAATATACCTGCTGAGGAATTCTGGGAAAGAAGTTTCTCCTTCCTTATAAGGGAGCACCTGAAAAGACACTTTCCTCTCTCCTGTGGATCTGAACAAGGAAATGTAAATTTGGTGACTGCAACTTGAGAAAACGGGGAGAGCCAGACTTAAGAGGAAGCAGAAACTCTAAAACTGTGCTGTTCAATATAATAACCACCAGCCATGTGTGGTTACTGAGCACTTGAAATATATCTAGCCCAAACTGAGAAGTGTTGAACCAGTTTTAAAGCCTTAGCATGAAAAAGAATTTAAAACATCTCATTAATAATTTTATACAGATTAAATGTTGAAAGGCATTATTTTTGACATTCTCAGTTAAAGAAAAGATATTATTAAAATTAATTTCACCTGGTTTTTACTTTTTTAACATGGCTACTAGAATATTTAAATTTAAATACACGACTTTTTTTTTTTTTTTTAATGGCATAGAGCTGCTCTAGGAAGTTGAGAACACAAAATAAAACCAAGTAAAATGAAACAACACAACAAGAATAAAAAAGATTTATTGAGGACATTAGAGCCTCTGGATCAAGTTTTACTTGAAACCAGCTCTACCTTTGAATTTTTCAGCTACACAAACCAATAAATTACCTTTATAGTTTAAGTTAGTTTCCGTAGATTTTGTTATTTTGGCAACTGAAAGTATCCTAACTCATAATCTAGCAATATTTATTCTATCATCACCATTGAAGAAATAAAGATATGTTCTACAGAACTCCCATTTGCAGTTCTTTCACTCTTGATCATATATACCTATAATACACTCACTGGTTTTTATAAAGCACTTCATTTCCATTACAAGTATCATAATATTTTTAAGTAGTTTTATTGATATATATTTACATATGATACAATCTATCCAAAGTGCACAATCAATGGCTTTTAGTATAATCACAAAGTTGTGCATTCATCACCACAAAAAATTTTTAGAACAATTTCATTACTCCAAAAAGAAAAACCACCTCTCAATCCCCCTCTCCTTCCCCAGCCCTACATAACCCATAAAGTTTTTCTAAGTATTACCCAGCATGGTGACAGGAGCCCTCCACTCACCCCTTGGGCTCAAAACTGTCTCCCTTTATGGGATTTGAACAAAGGGAGGTGGAGATAGTGATGTTATATAAGTCAGCATATACTGATTAGTTATGTTTCAGTTACGGTTAACAGGGAGTGTGCAAATCGCTTGAAAAGCAACAAAAGCCAGCTGTGATAAGTATAAAGTAGCTGTAAAAGAGGTCTGTAAATGAGGGACAAGCATTTGGCTATGGCAGTGTTATATTCACTCAGTTAATGTAAGATAAGTAAAGGAATGGAAATAAGCTAAGCCAGCCGGCTTTAAGTGAGGGGCAAGGAAGGCATATGGTTACAGCAATGCTATAAATCCCTCAGTTAACATAAATTACAATAAAAAGTAAATCCGCTATTATCAGTGGTTAGAATATCACCACAGTTTTTCCTGCCCATGGTTTCATAAGTATAAAACATTGTTTTTAAATAAAGTGTAATAAATTCTGAGGAACCAATTTAAGTTCGGACTCAACTAAGAAGAGAAAAAAGAGGAATCCTCAATGAAATTAAAACCACATATTCACTTATTAATTCAAATGTTTACTGAGCCCCTTCTTAGGCTAAGGATGTCAAAGAGATTTCACTGCCACATCACCTGTCATGGCTGCCTATCCTGCCGTGATTAAAGGATGCTAGGCTACATTAGATATAGATGTTTGTCATGATCAAGGAGAAGAGAGAAGGTATGTGCTCAGATATTTGCCTTCCCTGCAAAATAGGGCCTTTCCATAGTTAAAAGTAGGGAAAGATGATTTTGATGACTTAATTTTTAAAAGTTTTAATTAACTTCTAAGCATGGTTCTTGCATTTATGGAATTTATAGTCTAGTGGGAAGAAAGACAAATAATTACAATAAATTGTGATTATTATTATTAAAAAAAAGTACAGAGTATTCCAGAAGCATGTAAGAGAGTGAGCTAACATAAGGAATTATATTTAAATTGGGACATGAAAAATTAATGGGCATTGACAGGCTGAGGATTAGGGAATGGACTGGCAAACGAAGGTTGGAGGGAAAAGTATCCTACTTACTTAGGGAAAACAGCATGTGGGATAACTGAAGCAGGAAGAAGACCACCCAACAAAGGAAATGAAAGAAGTTCAGCATAGCTGAAACATTAAGGGCAAGAAGGAAAGGAGAAGGAGAGAATGTTAGAGATAATTGCAAATATCTTGGAGAGCCTTATAAGGCATTATTAAATAGTTTGGACTTCATCCTAAGGGCAATGGTTTACCACTGAGAAATTTAAGGAGTAATATCCATCTGCCTATCCTGTGGGAAAAGATATTGCCACACAAAGAGGGCAGCTGCCCAGTGCACACCAAAAGCCAATCTTGTGACACTGGGATTTCAAAGAAAGAAAGAACTTTATTACAGAGCTGCTATAGAAGGAGATAGGAGGCAAGCTTCAGATCTGTCTCCTCAAATTGGAGAAACTCTGAGGTTTTTATTAGACTCAAACAAAGGGAGGTGGAAAGAGTGACACTGGAACATTGGGAGGTATTGACTGATTTATTCAATGGAAGCGTGTAAGCCTGGGCCCAAGAAGCTACTCTTGAGGAATGACAAAAGCCTGTTGGAGTAAGCATGTGGTTACAGGTTACAACAAGGCTGTAAATTGCTTAATTAATCTAAGTCTAGGAATTGACCTAAGCTAACCCAATAGGCCAGTAAGAACTGACAAAATCCATCTAAGACAATACATATGGTCACAGGTCACAGTAGAGTTGTAAATAGTTCAATCCACATATAAGATAACAAGTAAGGCGTTTAAGCTAAACAAAGGGACTTTAAGATCTGACAAAAGCCCACTGGGGTAAACATATAGTTACCAGTTACCGCAATGTTATAAAACATAATATAACAAGTAAAAGAATGAAAGCAGGAAGCGGGTGTGGCTCAGTGGATAGAGCCCCCGTTTCCCATATGGGAGGCCCGGGTTCGCGTCCCGAGGCCTCCTTGTGAGGGCACGCCGGCCTGAGCGGTTCGGTGGGCTGATGCAGCAACCTCACGGCAGGAAGCGGGTGTGGCGCAATGGATAGCGCACTCGTTTACCATATGAGAGGCCC
>JAQZBX010005216.1:0-57268 GCA_029593785.1 Cabassous unicinctus
GTAACCTCTCTGGTGCAGACTCCTAGTCTATACAGTGGGCTATCCTACAAAGTGGGCTATGATTGCACCCACCTATCATTGGGGGAATTGGGAGGTTTCAGTGAGATAATACATATAAAGTACTTCACTCAGTGCCTGGTATTTAGTAAGGTCCCATGAGCATTAGTTATCATTATTAGTTAATATAATAGTGGTGTTTCTAATAACAGAGATAACACAATGTTACAAACTCTGCACTGGCCAGAGGACTTGTGGCAAGGAGGATGCCAGGTGCTGCCCACAGGCCCTTTCCTGATAATTTGGTGTTGCCATATGTGATGGTTAGGCTAATGTGTCAACTCGGCCAAGTAATTGTGTCCAGGTGTTTGGTCAAGCAAGCACTGGGCTAATTGTAATACAAGGACATTTATGGACTTCGGTCACCAGTGAGTTTACTGCATGGATGGCTGATCACATCTGCATCAATCAGAGAGATTGCCATCAGCAATGAGTGATGCTTTTATCCAATCAGTTGAATACCTTAAAAGGGGAAGTGATTTCAACATTCAGAGAAAATTTCCCATCTCGTCTTTGGACAGCCACCGTCTCCTGGAAACTCATCAAGGACCTTCATCGGACTTTCACTGGAGCCTCGGTTTGCAGCCTGCCTGCGGAACCTGGACTCGTGCATCCCCACGGTCACGTGACTCTTATAAACGCTCATATTATTTACAGATATCGCCTGTTGATTCCGTTTTCCTAGAGAACCCTGACTAATACACCATATGTGGGGCGTGAAGATCAGAAACAGCCCCAAACTTAGGGACTTTTTCTCCATCGCGGTGAGATTCATCTGGTTTCTCTCCGTTTGCAGTGTCAGGCTCGTCCCAAACCAGCCACGAGCCGGGGAAATTTTGCTCTATGGTAAGCTGTGAAAGCTTCTCCGCTTCTGCAGACCCCGGGGGAGGGGTTGGGACGACGGAAGCAGGTGCCCTTGGCTCAGCATTGTAGAGCCACCCACATCCAGGGGGCTGCAGATGCAATTCTGGTCATGAGAACGAAGGCAGTAATGACTGGGCTGCCCTTCTGGGCAAAATGGAGGCTCGCTCATTGAAAGAGAGGAGGAGGCTGCTTTTTTACCTCTGGGACCACTATTTATTGTGTGGGGCTTCAGAAAACGATTTTAGAAAAGGAAGTTTATAGAGACACCATGAAATTGTATAAATAAAATGAAGCAATATTTGGGAAAGATATACCAAAGACAGTTGAACCCAAAAAGTCTAGCTTTGCAGTCCAAACTCAGCCAAAACTTTCATTGAATTAAAGCACAGACTGCATAATTATACACACAAAATGCCTTTAAAGTTCTTCCATAAATCTGGAGAAAAAAGAATTGTCTGTTTAGAGCTACTAAGTAAAAAAAATTTTTTTGCTGTGGGTTTATAGGAACTAGTACAAGTGGTCCCCAAATGCCTTTTTTGTCTTTTTAATTATAAATAAGAAAGAACAGAGTCTACCCTCACGATGTCTACTCCATTGCAGCCTCCAAGCACTAAGGACAGAGTTCATGGAGAAAACAGAAGGTTCAGATGGTGAAGCTGTAGTCTGACTGAACCTTACATTTTAAATCTACCCACATTTTTCCTTTAAAACCACATATTATTTAACATCTTGAATGCTTTACACTGAAATTGTTGAACAATTCTCCCAGTATTTTCTCATGATGATTTTAATTCTTTTTTTTTTTCCCCAAATAAGTGAGAGAGTTAAGTTGAATGAGCAGTAATAGTTAAGTCATCTATTTAATGTAGAAATCCTGGGAGTTCCAGTTTTCTCTTGGAGTTTGCCATCATACACGTGTGTTGAAATCAAGCAGTTTCCACGTGTGGGCAGAGCAGTTCTAGGGCATGTCAAAAGAGACAATGTCTTGGTCCTCCCTCTATGGGAGCTGACACTTCTGCTGTGACTTGAAGTTGAGCAGTGACCCAGGGACACAGCTGGCAAAGGACAAGGAAAGGGCTATGGAAAGCTGCTCTTAAATAGCAGGATCCCAAACAAACATGCAATTGGCTAAGTCACCCACCCCCAACACTTACCTCTACCAAGGCAGAAAGGAGAGCCCCTTACCCTCCCTTCAGTGGAGATAGCTATGCAGACTGCATGGCCCATCTGTCATTTTTGAGTATGCTTTTGTTACAGCTCTTGAGCTCTGATTTCATGATGTGGAAATCATGGGATGAAAGAGTAGGAAGGGAATTTGTCCTCAATCCCACAATCTAGTGACAGATTGAGCTGTCTACCTATAAATGAGGTATCAACCAAATTAGGACCATAAGAGTTATATAAAGGGGAGTGGGTGTAGCTCAGTGGTTGGGCGCCTGCTTCCCATGTATGAGGTCCTGGGTTCAATGCCCGGTACCTCCTAAAAAAACAACAATAAAAACAAACAAACAAAAAACAGAGTTATATAAAGATAACATACAATTAAATTTATAAAAATATTCACAACCCTCACTTCGTAACTATTTCCAATAACCCTATGATATGGGCAGGGGTTATTATTCTCATTTAACAATGAAGAGAGATTCTTAACACTAAATGTAGGAAAAGTGCTTAATCTTGCTAGTATTATAAGAAGTACACATTACAACAGCATATTTTGACTACCAAACTAATAAATATAGAGAGATTATTAAATAAATTAACAAGCTTAAAAATAGATAATGCCTTATGCTTATAAGATTGCATTGAGATGGGTATTCTCTTTTTGCTGGTGGAGATAAACATTGCTTAAGTCTTTCCAAAGAGCAATTTGCAATGTGTATCAAAACCTTTAAAAGTATTCAGACTTGGGACTCAGTAATTTCATTTCTGGCACTCCCTTCTAAGGAAGTAATAAGGAATGTGGACAAATTTTATGTACAAAAATGTTTCTCTCTCTGTCTTTTATAATGGTGAAAACTTGGAAATAACCTAAATAGTTAACCATAGGGAAATGGTTCTGGTACATGTACATAATTGAATATTATGGAACTCCTAAGAGTGATGTGTTTGAAGAACTTTGTAAAAATGTTCAGAATGTATTGTTAAGTGAAAAAGCAGGATAAATAGTATGATCCCAGTTGTGTAAAAACGTGTATATGTTGTTATGTATAATTTTGGATTAAAAAATACTTTTCTATGGGAAGTAGATGTGGCTCAAGCAATTGGGCATCTGCCTCCCACATGGGAGGTCTTGGGTTTGGTTCCTGGTGCCTCCTAAAGAAGATGAGCAGATGCTGCAACAAGCAGACGCTGCAACCAGCAGATGCTGCAACCAGCAGACGCTGCAACCAGCAGATGCTGCAACCAGCAGACACTGCAATGAGCAGACACTGCAATGAGCAGATGCCGCAACCAGCAGGGAGCAGAAGTGGCTCAAGCGGTTGGGGACTCGCCTCCCACATGGGAGGTCCCGGGTTTGGTTCCCAGTGCCTCCTAAAAAAGACAGCGAGCAGACAGATGAGGGAGCCACTTGGGGTGGGGCGGGGGTGGGGAATAAAATAAAATAAAAAAAAATTTTTTTTCTATATATTCCATATTTTTATTTATTTTTTTGTGTTTTTTCTATATATTCCATATTTTTAGAAGAATGTGGTATTTTTGTAATTGGAAATAAAAAGAAAAACTATTAAAATATATTATAAAGTAAATATATATATATCCAGAGATCTTAATTAACTTGCCCATGCTCACACAGCTGCCAGCAGAGCCAGCACCTGAATCCAGTTCTTCTGAGTCTAATCTCAGTGTCTCCCTCTCCATAACATGGTGTCTCTGAAAATATTATCCTGAGCAGCACATTATGATGAGCATTTAAATCATTATAAAATAAACCATTCATGAAATTATGCTAGAGGCCACTACTACTTTGATTAGACTCAGGAACAGAATACGCCTTGGCCTGCTGCTCAACCCTCTCCACCCTGCAATTTGCTGACACCCGCATTTAGGATACTCATCTATGCTAACCTCACTGCTGGGGTCCAGTTTCCAAAATGTGTCACCTGCACTCGATGGGCAACACTCAGCCCAGAGAATAAGGGAAACTCGAAATGGACAGTGATCTGGAAAGGTCATTTAATCCAGCAGTGTCCAAACTGAACCACCCTGCAAAATTACCAGGGCAACGTTCTAAAAATAAAGGTCTAGGTCCCACCCTTAGAGCTTCTATTCCTGTAAGTCTGGGGAGAAGCTCTGGCCTCAGTGTTGTTAAAAGCACATGGGGCAGGTTCATCTCTAAACCTTCCTAATCAGCGATAGAATTGCATCTGGTGAGGTAGGTCCCTGAATGCACAGTGAATCATGGGTGCTAGTAACGCTATTTAAAGTTAAAAAACCCCCTCCTCAAGATCAGCGTTCATTTATAGCTTGAGCATACTGGCCACTGAGAGTCCTGTAACCACGTGGCTCATTTACTCAATGGTTAATGGGGGAATCACCTTGTTTCCCATCGCTGCCTGTGTTGTGTAACAAATTACCCCTGACACTTAGCAGTTCAAAATAATAGACACTTATCTCACAGCTTCGGTGGATCAGGAGTCTGGACACAGCTTCACTGGGGGCCCCTGGCTCCAGGTCTGTCTAGGTTGTAGACAAGCTGTTGGTCAGGGCTGCAGTCTAATCCAAAGTCTAGAGAGGGGAAGGCAGGAGGAGGAAATCCACTTCCAGGCTCATTTAGTAGTTATTGGCCGGCCTCCGTCCCTCTCCACAGGGCTACATCGTGACACGGCAGCCCGCCTCCCATGGTAGGGAGAGAGAGCGCACATCCAAGACGGAAGCCACAGTCTTCTGGTGATCTAGTCTCAGAAGGGACATCCCATCTCTTTTCCATATTCCATTCATTAGAAGTGAGTCCATGTGTTCAGCCAGCACTCAAAGAGAGGGAACTACACAAGAGTGTGAGTTCCAGGAGCAGGAGGTGAGGGATCATTGGGGCCCATCTCAGAGGCTCTTTGCTGCACTGGCTCCAGGCAAACAGCAGAAAAAAATTCTACACCAAACCACTTTCTCCTCTGCCCTTCCATTTCTACCTGATAAGTAGGCAGAAGTGGAGCTGGAATGAACTCTGCCTACTGATATGAATTGAATTAAAACAATGGGTCCAAAGCAGAACTTATGGGTTTAGTGTACGTCAGTGTTTGAATTTTTGCACATACAACATGAGCTAAGGACAGCATCTTAGGTATCAGTGGAGTAACACGATTAGTCAACACGGTCGCTTACACCCTTTTTGTCTCTTAAAGGACTGCAGCATGAAAATGGCCTTGAGAACAATTGTTTTCAACTCATATCTTTTCTGGCCTTAATGCTTGTGAAACAATGCTCAATTCTTTAGAAAGGATACTCGAACATCATGTCCTGGTCTCAAGATGCAACTTGCTAAGAGCTAATATAACTATATTTTCCATCCTCTTTGGAAGAAAACAAATATTGAGTAAAAAATAAATATTTGTTACACACACACACACACATTTCATTAAGACCATTTAGGACTCCTCAGCTTTTCCCATTATCTCCAGCTCAGCCTTGGTAGCAGAGCCTTTCTGGGATGTGGACGAAGACAGGCATCCAGATTCAACTAGTTTATCAACTAGAACTACCATGTAAAGTTAAATCCAACTTGCCATCTGGTTACCAGCTGACTGCTGCTATGGGTATTTTCCAGCATCTCAGCTTGCTGTTGAGTCAGAGCCACAAATTAAAGCAGCAAATACAGCTGTGCCATAGCTGCTCTTAGGATGGGGTGTTTTCCATCTCTCCCTTTGAAATCACTGCTAAGGAGGGAGTCCCCATTGTCATTTCAACTGCCAAGACATTTCATGCTAATGAACGGTGAAAGGGAAGTCGCTAATGATATGAAATCCTTTTTATGGCCAGGGCTGGGCCCTGGCCACCAGACAGGCAGTGTTTTTCCCATGCTGCTGGACCTGTAGGAGAAATTCCCAACAACCAAGGCTGACCCCTCTGTTCATGGAAGGTAGGAGAAGAACAGCCCAACCCATAAGCAAATGTGCAAGGACCCTGGGGCTATAGGCATGATTCTATAAGCTACTACCCTCTCCCACTCCCAACACCTCAAAATTTTACAAGGGAGCTTAAGTTAGTTAGGTTCAGAGGAAAATAGGACATGAAATGCTTTTGACAGGTCATCTAGGAAAACAGTTATCCCCAAGGTAACTGTTTGAGTTATGGGAAGTCCCATATGCTATCCCGTTGGAGTCTGTTTCCACCCCTAATTCAAACCAGCTGATGGCCTGGAGACTTACCCAAAGGAATTGGCAAGGGAGGCACGTGTGGTACAGTGGGAAGACCTGCTTTGGGGTCAGAGAACCTGCTTCTGTGTTTCACCTTCGCTTATTTCCTGGCTATGTGATCTTGTGCAAAACACTAGAGTTTTCTGAGTTTCATATGCTCATTTATATAATATTGTATTAGTCAGCCAAAAGGGGTTCTAGTGGTTTTTATAAAGGGCATGGTTTTTATAAAGGGCATTTATTTAGGGTAGAGGCTTACAGTTACCAGGCCATAAAGCATAAGTTACTTCCCTCATTCAAAGTTAGTTGCCACGTGTTGGAGCAAAATGGCTGCCGACATCTGCCAAGAGTTCAGGCTTCCTGGGTTCCTCTCTTCCTGGGGCTTGCTTCTCTCAGGGCTTAGGCTGGCTTCTCTCCACAAGGCCAGCTGTAGACCATCAGGTGAATAGCTCATCTCTTTTCCTGGGATCTTCTCTCCTTCCTCACAACCAAGCTCCTCTGTGTGCTTGGTTCCCCAGGCTCCAGCATTAAAACTCCAACATCAAAACTCTAACTCTGTCCTTCTCCATGTCTTTAATCTCTGATTCCCCACCCACCAAGGGGCGGGGCTCAACACCCTACTGACGTGGCCCAATCAAAGCCCTAATCATAACTTAATTATGCCCAGATGAACAGACCAGTTTACAAGCATAATCCAATATCTATTTTTGGAATTCACAATGATATCAAACTGCCAAACTGCTACACTCCACCCTCTGAATTCCAAAAATACATTACAATATTCAAAAAACCTTAAATCAGTAACAATGCAAATACAAAATCATATCATAATCAGTTTAAAGAAATACAGTTCATCTTGGGGCAAAGTCCCGTCTGCTGTAGACCTCTGAAACTTACAAAACCATTTAACTGCTTCCAATACACAAATGGAAAGACAAAGGATAAACATTTTCATTACCATAAGGAGAAATTGGGGGGTTAAACATGAGTCATGGGTCCACTACAGTTCAGTAAACCTGCAGGGCATCCTCCATTCGATTTCAAAGTCTGAGAGTCATTCTTAAGACGATGGGTTTCTTCTTCCTGGGGCCACGGGGACCCACCCTTTCCACAGGCTTGCCCAATGGCCATTTTCTTGGTTCCACACTCATCAAGCATCCAGCTGTCGACTAAGCTCCCGACCTCACTCTCCAAGAGTGTTGGGGTGATTGCCACACCTTACCCAATCTTTGGGTTAGAGTCTTAGCCCCCCTAGTACAGTGAGGTGAAGACAACATTCCCTCTAACCTTTGGCATACAGGCTCAACCCTCTCAGAGCAACGAGTTGATCACCTGGCCTTCCCTAATCCATGGGGGACAGGTGCATCCCTCTCAGACCTATGGGGTGCTGACCTTAACCGCCCTAATCCTTAGGACTGTGCTCCACCCTCTCTGTACCCTGGGGTGGCAAAACTCTCCCAGAACATCGGGTGGGAACATCCACTCTCTTCAACTGCTGGGGCACACTCACCCTCTCTGTACACATGGGTGGGGTTCCTCTCTTGGCCCAAGACGATGTCTTAATTCCAGATCTCAGCTTCCATGGTTTTCTTCTTAAAGCTGTTTCTCCTTCAATCTCCTTTCCATGTCCCTTTTAGTCCAAGCTGACAGTGGTTTTGTTCATACAGCACTCTCAAAAAACTTGTTGGCTTAGCATGCAAGAAGCAGAGGTCCAAGCCATCAGACAGTAAGACTTTCCACAAGTCTTTCCGAGATAAATGCATCTTCAATACTGATTTACAAGTTCCAAGTTTAGTTTAAGTCCTCAAATGGGGCACTTTTGTCTGGGAGCTTGATTTTCAGAGACTTGGAAGTTCCGGAATCAGTTTCTGTTTTCTTTGTGCCCAAGAGTTCAGCCCTTAACGTATTTCTCTCATCTAGCATTTTGCTATAAGCTGCAAGGAGAAGCCAAGCTGCATTCACCAAGTTTACTTTGGAAAGTTCTTCAGCTAAATGCCCAGGCTCACCATTTTCAAATTCTGCCTTCCATAAAACACCAGGAGTTAATCTTGCTAAGTTTTCTGCAACTTTAAAACATGGATCAGCTTTCCTCCAGTTTCCAATAATAGTTTCATCATTTACTTCTAAGGCATCATAAAAAGTCTCTTTAGCATCCATATTACTATCAACAGTCACTTCAAAGCACTGTAGGTCTTTTCCATCAAGCATCTCACAATTCCTCCCCCTTACCCATTTATAAAACCATTCCAACATTTTGGTAATTGCAAAAGCACTACCCCACTTCTGGTACCAAATTCTGTATTAGTCAGCCAAAATGGGTGCTGATGCAAAATACCAGAAATTGATTGGTTTTTATAAAGGTCATTTATTTGGGGTAGAGGCTTACAGTTACCAAGCCATAAAGCATAAGTTACTTCCCTCACCAAAGTTTGTTGCCACGTGTTGGAGCAAGATGGCTGCCGACATCTACCAAGAGTTCAGGCTTCCTGGGTTCCTCTCTTCCCAGGGCTTGCTTCTCTCTGGGCTTAGGCTGGCTTCTCTCCACAAGGTCAACAGTAGACTATCAGGCAAATAGCCTGTCTCTTTTCCTGGTGTCTTCTCTCCTTCCTCACGACCAAGTTTCTCTGTGTGCTTTCTTCCCCGGGCTTCAGCATTAAAACTCCAACATCAAAACTCTAATTCTGGGGGTGGATATGGCTCAGATGGTTGGGCATCCATCTCCCATATTGAGGGACCTGGGTTCAATGCCTGGGACCTCCCAGTAAAATAAAATAAAGGAAAATATAGAAAGTGCATGGGCTGCCATGTCCTACGAGCAGGCGAGCCCCAAGGCCACATGTGCAGGTGTGCCACCAGGGCCCGTGAGTGGGTGTGCCATCAGAACCTGCAAGCAAGTGCACCGCCAGGCCCCGCCCCCTGGCCTCACACAGGGGTGTGCCGTTAGGCCCTGCATGCAGGTGCACCGCCAGGCCCCGTGCGTGGGTGCGCTACATGCAGCAAGATGATGACGTAACAGGAAAGTGACACAAGGGAGAGCCAAGATGAGATGCTCCAAAAAACCAGGAACTAAGGTGGCGCAGGTGGCAGAACACCTTCCTTCCACATCGGAGGTTCCCAGGATCGAATCCTTGTGAAGACAAGAGGAGGAGGATGAGAAGAGAGGGCAGGAAATGGACACAGAGAATTGCCCAGCGACTGGACACAAAAACAGCAGAAATGGTTGGGGGGGGGGGAGGGTTAAAAATGGATAAAAAGTTAATTGAAAAAAAAAACAACTCTTACTCTGTCCTTTGCCATGTCTTTTAGCTTTGATTCCCTACCCATCAAGGGCTGGGGCTCAATGCCCTACTGATGTGGCCCCATCAAAGCCCTAATCATAACTTAATCATGCCCAGATGAACAGGCCAGTTTACAAGTATCATAATCCAATATCTATTTTTGCAATTCATAAATATCTCAAACTGCCAAACTGCTACAGATATTAATAAGTACTTCACATGTTTTTTATGAAATTAAGTGAGATAATATACATAGAAGGGAATATTAAACTAGCAAAACTATCTCCTTTACCAGTGCCTTTGGATAAGGCACTGTTCTCCTGGTGTCCTCTTTTAAAAGCAAACATCCTTGACAAAAGATAAAAAATCTGTGAGTGATCAGTCAACAGATTTCTTTCCTTCAGTAAATAAGTGGTTTCAAGTTACTGAAGGAAAGAGGGTGTGAGAAAGGGAGTTGGTGGGAGCCTGGGCTTTGCCTTCAAAGGACAGAAGAGAGGTTTGGTGCCTGGTGGAGAAGTGGGACCACCGTCTGGGCAGTGCAGGGCCAGTTCTAGGAGGGAGAAGGTCAGGCCGGCTGTGGGGAGACCCCTTGATGAGCATCTGATAGTTGAGTAAGTTAAGTCGCTCTCTCCCACTGTGCTGTAAGTCCTTGTTTCTTGTTCACTGATGTTTCCCCAGGGCTTATTATTGTATTTGTCATACAACGGTTGCTCAATGAATGTAGAATAAAAGCCATGTTTTGCAGACTTCACCCTGTTGCCCAGGCTCAGTGATTAACCAAGGCTTGGAGGCAGCTTCCTGGACACTCTTCTTTCCCTGACCTTTGGCCTTTTCTTCAGGTATTTCTGAGGTGCAATGCTTCCTGACTGGACCAAATGCCCCCCTACAGAGGTCTGCATGTGTGGTCCCACCGGCAGGTCAGTCCCTCATCATCTAACACTGCCTGGAGTCTGAACGAGCCCTGATTCCAAGTGTGACCCCCGGGTGGATGTGAAGCCCTTGAGGGAGGCAGCTGGCCCCAAGAACGGGCACCGTTGTGATCAGGGGCTGCGGGGCCAGCAGGCAGCAGTGCCTGACCCATGAGCCTGGGCACAGGCTCCCTCTGGGGTCTTGCTTTTATAACTAGCCACCTCTGGTCAGTTGTATGATTCTTCTGTAAGAAACTCAATCACACATTATAGCTCTTGGGAGATTTCAGGGCAGATATAGATTTAGAAAACAAAGAAACAAAAAGCAAAAAACCCCCAAAACGTTGTTTCCCCAGTCACCAAGAGACTGAATTAAAAGGCCAAGAGAATCAGAAAATGTCAAATTAGTGAAGTGTCAAATCAGCTTTCACCTGATTAAAATAGCAGCTCAAATTTCCCTTTTTATCCAGGACATTCATGATATATTTAAAAACTGTTAGCAGCCTGATCATCAGAGCAGGTTGAAACATCTTCCCTGACTTTTGCTGACACAAAGACAAAGGCTCCTCATACTGGCCCCTTGAAAGGGAATAGAAGGCAATGACCCCCAAATGTAAAGTTAGGGGAATTTGTCTCTGAGAAAGATTTCTCCTTGTCCGTGTTTTAAATTCACGTTCTGAGCCCTGTTATCATTCTGCTCTCTTCTCTAGAAAAAAAAAGATGAATGAAAAAACTGTTTACTTGTGATTTATCCCTCCAAGGCGTGTTCGTATCTTTAAAAAGTAATTTTTAATAAAAAAAATTAATCGCTAATGGCTCAAGGTTTAGGGGTGCCGCGGGGAGTTTTGTTATGCCAAGGAGGTCTCTCTGGAGCCCCTCAAACTCTCCACAGAAGCAGACACCTATTTCACATGTGAGAAAGAACAGAACAGCCAGGGGAGATTCGGAACGTTTGGCCATGTGAGGGTAAGCGTGGAGAGTCCCCTGAAAGAAAAGCCTGTTGAACTCAGCAGAGATGAACTCAGGCTGCGGGCAAGGCCAGTGGGCCCACTGGCTAAGCCCAGCACCACCCCAGCCCCAGAACCCAGGGCCGCAGGGACCCAGCTAGCAGCACCTCCTGCGCGGTAGGGCCATCGGCGCCGGGGCTGCAGCACTCAGGTACCGAGGGGCTCTTTTTGGTGATCGGAACATAAACAACTGAACTTGAACAATTCTCCAGTCTAGACAAGGCAAGAAAACAAGCCAAAATGTGCTCTCAGACTTACAGGCATTATCAGAAATAGAGTTCACAAGTTTTGTTGTTGTTTTTCATAATACTGAAATTATAATACGTTTTCCAGGAAGTGTCTTTTGGTTGGAAGGGGATCCCAAACTGATTTGTGATTGTCCTATACTGGCTCTTGTTCTGCTGGACACCTTTAGGCAGAGTCCACTCGGACACATCACAGGGTCTCTGTGTCCTTAGCTCCTGTTACCACTACTGTAGGTGAGCGTGAGGCTGAGTGTGAAAATGATAACATATCTCCTATTTACTGAGCACAGAACTGTATGCGAGACACAGAGCTAGGCACCTTGTTTATATTAGCTCATTTCTACTGCTTTATTGCAATGTCATTGATGTATATTGGACCATGCATAGTTGACATGTACAATTTGATAAGTTTTGACAAATCTATAAACCCATGAAAACATCTCCACAATCAGTAATGAATATATCCATCATCTCCAAAAGATTCCTCTGTAATCTCTTACTCCCACTGCTCGCTGCCCCACACCCCCATCCTCAGCCAACCACTCATCTGCTTTCTGTCATTATAGATTAGTTTGCATTTTCTAGAATTTTGTGTAAATGGAATCATAGAGTATGGCCTCTTTTGGGCTGGCTTCTCTCGCTCAGTATAATTATATGCTGTTATATTATTTAATATAGTTCATCCTGTTTTCATTGCTGAGTAGTATTCCATGGTGTGGATTCACCACAATTAGTTTATCCATTCACCTCTTAACATTTGGCTCATTTCCAGTTTTAGGACATGTTATGAGACCGGTTTTATAACCGAGGTTGCTTGTTTTCATCAGTCCCTAGAGTGGAATGCTAGAAAACCCACTTTCTGGTAATAGAAGTCCAGCAGTCCCATCTAATGCCCTTCAAGAGCCCACCCTCTTTCCATTAGGAGTCCAGAAATCCAAATGCTTGCAAGAGTCCATTGCAGTCCAGTGCTATTACAGACCACCTGCCACACAGGGGAGCGGGTGTGATGGCTGAGGAGGCAGGGCCCGTGGCAGGACAGGAATCCTTTTTTCACCTCTTGTCAGTTTTATTATTAATGCTAAGTGCTAAAGCTCTATGTCTACAGTTTGGAATCACTCAAATCTCAGCCAGGGGTGAGAATCACTGCCCTCAGTGATACCCTCAGATCTCATTCATGTCGATTTGCTCGTCCTTCTTCACCATTTTGGGGGGTCATCTTTATCACGTTCATGACAACTAATCACTTTCTGTGCTAGTTTGGTTTGTATTAAGTTTCCTCTGGCAGCTAATCTGGAAGTGAGTTCAATCCCTTGTGGGTGAGTGTGTATGTGCTCCATTTCCTTTTATTAACTTAGGGACCATTTCTCACCTTGTTCTCTAGCTTTGCAGCCAGGCTGAATACAGGGCTCCTATTGATTTTGTAGCCTGGAGTTGGGTCGCTCTCAATGAAAAGGAAACATACTCAGATCAGTCCCATGGAGCATGGCGCAAGCAGAGAAATGAGCCGTACATTCAGGTGTACCCAAGTAAAGGCAGTAGTTGGATTTAATTCTTTCTTTGTGTGCAAGCCAAATGCTGCAGTTGGACTTAAACTTGCTGCACAGGGAAGATTTTTTTGGAGCTTTTACCATGAAACATTATTTCCATTATTCACCCTACTCACAGCCGTTCCACCAGCAAAAGGAACTACCACTGTGGATTGTGTCTGACCCAGCTTACCTGAGTACTAGTTTCTTGAGGCCACATACATTTGGGATGCGGAGAAGGTATGAGAAGGGAGAGCTTTTCTACTCTATCCCTGTGTGTTTAACATTGCTGGGCATATATTTGTTAAGGAAAGAAGAAATCTTATACTCTATTCAACTTTGCAAATGGCATAGGTGTTATTGTTTAATAACCTAATATGGTTTTATTTTTAAAGTCAAGGAAAATTGGGAAGTGGATGTAGCTCAAGTGGTTGAGTGCCGGCTTTCCATGTATGAAGTCTCAGGTTCAATCCCTGGTACCAAAAAAAAGTTAAGGGAAATCAACAACTGTTGGAAGGGATTTCTGTTGTTTCTGTTAGGTTAACGCAGTCGAATGACTTCTTCACTGTCCTGCTGGAGTACTGGAGCTGGTAACCTCACTGAAGGGCCACAGTATGAATGGGGTTTTGACCTACTAGCATATCCATATTTTCACAGCGGGGTGTGTTTCTTACCTCGAAGGAGACAACCAGCCATTGAAGGAGACAACCAGCCGTGGCACCCCCAGAGTCTATGAGCATGACTTTGGCCCTTCTGATTAATTTCCAAAGAGATTAAATTCCATAAAACTTTTCAGCCTCAGAATGAGAGGTGAAAAGAGCAGAGGCTGCAGAGATCACTCATTTTGAATATTTTTCTTGTAATTTTTTTTTTTTTTTTATGATATAAAAAGACTGCTGGGTGATTGTTGTTTTTTAATGAAACTTCTGTGAGGAGAATCCAGGTAGAATTTCCTTTCTGTATTTTGTTTGCTTCCTTTCTTCCCACTTCTTTTTGCTCATCTTGCCAAAACTAACGTTTCTCTATGGTTTGGTATGCTGCATCCTCTAGCAGGACTTTTGATCTCTAAAGATTTAAAATTTGGAGTAAGCATCAGTGGCTTTGAGTTTGAAAAAAAAAAAACTTTCTTAATTTCCTTAATGCCCTGCTTTTTGAAGCTTTCTGTCACTCAGTAATGTGGCTTCCCTCAGGTAAGATCCAATTAATCAAATTGAAAGAGTTTTTGGCAATTATCTGGTGAATTCAGAACAGTGGAGCCATGCTGAACATACGCTCTCAGACCTGCGCTTCGTATTTGGTCATGTGGACCCCGCTTTGGGTTATAGATCCTCTCTCATCCTTCAATGTAGTAGGTATTGGTCTAGCAACTTCTTAAGACGCCATTGTAGTCTTTCCTTTTCCCCAATCTGTTTTCAGGTATTCAGGAATCATTCCCTAGAGAAGCAAGGAAGAATTTCCTCTCTCTATTTTGTTTGTTTCCTTTCTTCCTACTTTTCTTTGCATTTTCTGATAATTATGGGGCATCTTTAAACCAGAAAGACCAGTGCTTAGCTGCAAGGGAGTCTGGTTATACAAAATTTATAGCTTCCTCCTTGGGAAGGTTCGACTCATAATGAGGGATATTACCAAAAGCTAACCAGAGGTGGTCATCATCAAAATTTTTTAAAAATTTGTGCTCCATAGGATGCCATCTAGAAAGTGGTAAGTTAACCTACAGAATGGAAGAAAAAAATTTCAAATCATATAATCATAAATATTTACAAATCATAGGAAACTTGTATCTAGAAGATATAAAGAGCTTTTATAATTCAACAATAATAATTCAACAATATATTCAACAATATATTCAACAATATAATTCAACAAGGTAAACAACCGAATTAAAAATGGGCAAAGGATCTGAAGAGATATTGCTCCAAAGAAGATACACAAATGGTCAATAAGCACATGAAAAGATGCTCAGGGAAGTGGATGTGGCTCAAGCAGTTGAGCTCCCACCTACTACATGGGACGTCCCGGGTTTGGTTTCCGGTGCCTCCTAAAGAAGATGAACAAGATGGCAAGTCGACATGACAGGCTGGCACAGCGAGCTGACGCAACAAGATGATGCAACAAAGAGACACAAGGAGGAAAACACAATGAGAGACACAACAAAGCAGGAGCAGAGGTGGCTCAAGCAATTAGGCACCTCCCTCCCACATGGGAGGTCCCTGGTTCAGTTCCAATGCCTCCTAAAAAGAAGATGAGCACACAACGAACAGACACAGCAAGTGCAAAATAACGGGGGGACGGGGGCGGGGAGAAATAAATAAATCTTTTTTAAAAAATTCTCAATATCATTAGTCATCATGGAAATACAAATCAAAACCACAGTAAGATACCACTTCATACCCACTTGGATGGCTATAATAAAAAAAGATAGATAAAACAAGTGTTGACAAGGATGTGGAGAAAGTGGAATGCTCATAAATTGCTGGTGGGAATGTAATATTGTATAGCCACTTTAGAAAAAAATACTGGCATTTCCTCAAAAGATTAGAATTGAAGTTACCATATGACCCAGCAATTCCACTCCTAGGTATATATGCAAAAGAAATGAAAATACATGTCCACGCAAAAATTTGTACATGAATGTTCATAGCAGCAGTGCTCACATTGGCCAAAAGGTGGAAACAATCCAAATGAATGGATAAATAAAGTGTGATCTATTCACACGATGGAATCTTATTCTACCATAAAAAGGATTGAAGCTCTGATATATGCTATAACATGGATGAAGCTTAAAGAAAGAAGTCCTTGCCTTGGCCAAAGTTCCATGTGTATCCCCAGATTCCACGTACTATAGAGAAGGATAATCTTCTCAGAGATAGAGAATTTGTCACCCCAGAATATTTTATTTCCCAGTTGAACGTATTTCAAAAATACCTAACTTGGAAAGTTGTTTCCGTAAGAGTCAACAGAGCCTGCTCTAGTTATGCATTTTGCCTTTTTATAGTCTTGCCACTTAATCCCCATTTGGCCCTTGTTCATTGCAGGGCTTTTCACTCTTCATCTTTGCTGTGGAATTTTTTCAGACTCTCGTCACTTGCTATTTGGCTGGAGGCATTTCTCTCTTCTCCGAATTTATTTGAGGATTTAGTGGCTGATTGTGGACTTATGTGTTAATTATGCTGTATCTTCAATGAAGTTAAGCCTGAAAAAGGATCCCTCTACCTTTAAAAAGAAAAATAAAGCTGCTTAAAAACAGGCCATGTTCTCTTCTAGTGAACTTTCCTTAATCAAAAACGTGAAAGATGAAGTGATGTGCACTCTGGCAGCTGCCCATTAATGACTGTTCTAACTTTATTCGCTGAGGTGAACTGAGGAAAAGGCGAAAGAAGCAGTGATTGGGTTGCCAAATACTCTCACTTCAGCTTGAAATTGCATAGGAGCTTACCAGTCAATTTTTTTGTATGGGAAATGTTTTCGTTTCCTAGGCTGCTTAAAGCAGATACCATGAAATGGGTTGGCTTAAACAATGGGAATTGATTAGCTTACAGTTTGAGGCCAAGAAAATGTACAAATCAAGGCATCATCAAGGTGATGCCTTCTTCCCAAAGACCAGCAGCTGGCAATGCTTGGCTCCCCTGCCACCTGGCAAGGCACACAGCCGTGTCTGCTGGTCTCTCCCTTCTCGTCCGGGTTTCACTGCTTTCAGCTTCTCGCTTCCATGGCTTTCTCTCTCTTTCTATTCATTCTGTTTATAAAGGACTCCAGTAATAGGATGAAGACCCATCCTGAATGAAGTGGGCCGAACCTTAACTGAAGCAGCCTCGTCAAAAGTCTTATTAACAATGGGTTTACACCAACAAGATGTAATCCAGGAATGGATTAGGCTTCAGAACATATTTTTTCTGGGGTACATATACCTTCAAACCATAACAGGGAACAAAAGAAAAACAGCTCCCCATACACGCCCTATTGAGGGAGGCACTCTGTGAATAAAGAGCCATAGGGGAATTATCTGAAGAACAAGGGATTGACAGCTGTAGATGACTTGAGCTGGGGAGAGAGGGGTAGGAAAGCACTAGCAAGTATTCCTTCAATCAACAAACATGTGCTACTAAATTCTAGACACTGTGCTATGCACTCGAAAAAAAATAAGATAAGTTCCTGCCTCCAAGGCTCTTACAGTCTCGAAGAGGAATCAGACACACTAACAAGTCAGGGCACTAAAGCTTTATCTTTGCTCTAAGAGAAGCATGTGCAGGAGGGATTTCTTGGTTGTGGGTGGTGAGTGGGACGGACGATTGATGAAAGCTTCTTAGAGGAGAATCTTCTGGAGATGCACCTTCAAGGATTGATGGGGAAGGAGAAGGGGAAGGAAAAAGCAGGAAATGTGGAGAGAGAGAAGGACCCTCCTGGTAGAGTGAGCCACGTGAGCAGGGTCTCGGGAGACTTGAAACAGCCGGGAGCAAGAGGGCAGCCAGGAGAAGTTTGATTTGGCTTCAAGGTAGCTATGACGTGGGGTGGGGACAGGGGTAAGGCTGAACAGGTAGGCTGGGCCAGAGAAAAATCAGGGGAACCAAGAGAGGGACTATGCAGGCCAACTCTCTTACAACAGACCCTTTAGACACAATTTGCTATCAGAATAAAAGGTTGCTAGACACTGTTCAGGAACTGGCTCTTTTGATTCATGTTCAAGTCAGCTAAATGGTTCTAGAAAACAGAATCCAGGAACTCTCTGTGGAGCAATGTAATGGAACTGGCCCATGTGAGCATTCACAATGCATTTCAAGACAAGCTTAACATTGATGCAGCTGGATAGAGAAGGAAGCAGAAGGGCAGCACGATACTCAGTTACTGTGTGAAAGGGAAGAGAAAGCCATCTTCCTATCACCCCAAGCATAAGTGGCAGATGGCCTTGCCCCAACAAAGCTCAGGAGAAAACAAATACAACCAGCAGAGATAAACCAAAAGTAGCTGCAAAAAATAAATAAATAAATAAATAAATAAATAAATAAATAAATAAACAACTGCAAACGTTTTTACTGGTACTTCTCCAACTCGAGTGAATTCACTTCTTCCTCTGTCTGGATTCCGATTCAGAGCTAGCAGCTCTAGGCATGGCAGGTCTTCTATGAATCCAGGCATTCATGCATGCATCCATCCATTCTTCAAGACTTTGAACTCCTGTACACCAGGACCTTGCTCCTGGCTTTTGGTTGGGAGCACACATACACACACGCATACACTCTTGTTTTGCAATGAATAAGTGATGCATGATAGTGAAAATCAATCTTCTCTATAAGTGCCAAGAGAGTATTTTTGTATCAGGAAAATATTTGATGACAAGGACAACATGACTTCTTCTGAGTATCCTATTTATAAACACCCTTACTTCTTAATTAACCTCCCCATCCTCCAGTGAATGAAGCCTCCCTTCCTAACAGAACCACCTACATCAGGTTTTTGAAGTGTCTGGAATAATTTTAATGACTGCCTAGTTATTCTATTCAAAATTCCTCAGCTAAATCTAAGTGATAAATGCCACACAGTTTTTCTCTGATATACCCTAGCTCCAACTCAAATTCACAGTCCTTCACTTATAGTCAGGAACCCCACACCTGGGTGTTTGCCAAAGAAACACCACCTGTGCCTCTGCCCATCTCAACCCCTATCATTTCTGAGCGAAGCAATCTTATTCCTGTTTATAGCTGCTAACATATATCATCACACTCCCTTGTTTGGAGCAAGTGGGACTGTGAGGCCATTTCCAAGTCCTTTCCTGGGAAAGGGGGAAACTCAATGTACCAGGACGGGATGGGGAGCAGAGCTGCAGCACATTTGGCAGAGTCTTTACATCCTCTCTCCTGAAATCCCGACGGGGTGGATGGATTAGAGAGGTGGGGAAAGGGAATACTTTTAATATTTTTTTAATTGCTGAGGGCCTTACTATGTTTTTGACCTCCTCCACCCTCCTCCTGTTGCCCCTTACGTAGACCCCCTTGGCCCCCTATGCTGCTTTCTTCCCAGTACTTGCTGCATGTGGTAGACAGAAGAACGGTTCCCCCACGATGGCCCCATCCTAATGCCCATGAATGTTGCTTTATAGGGCAAAGGACTTGCATATGTGATCAAGTTAAGGATTTCGAGATGAGGAGATTATCCTGGATTACCCATGTACATAATCACAAGGGTTCTAATAAGAGAGAGGCACAAGGCGTTAGAGTCAGATGGAAGTAGGAGATGTGATGACAGAAATGAGGTTAGAGTGATGGGAGGAAGGGGTCAGAAGCCAAGGAAGGCAGGTGGTCTCCAGAAGTTAGAAAAAGCATGGAAACGGAGTCTTCCCTGGAGGCTCCAGAAGGAACCAGCCCTGCTGATACCTTGACTTTAGCCCAGTGAAGCTGATTTTGGACTTCTGGCCTCCAAAACTGTAGGAGAATAAATTTGGTTTATGCCACCACATCTTTATAAATTTGTCACATTAGCAACAGGAAACGAATGCATTCCACTTACTAACATATTTACTTGAGTCCATGTTCCTGAATAGAGACCATGAGCCCATCCTTATCTCCCAAGCATGGTCAGTTAGGTTCGTTCAGGGTGCAAGAAACAGAAACGCATTCCAATGAACTCCCTTAAAGAATGTTTATCCTAACAATACTTGGGAGAGAAAGGAAAGGGCAAAACGGACCCGGCAGCTGCCCTGCTAGGCCTTGTGGTAACTGGAACATCCTTTGGAAAGCAGTGCTAGTTTGGGTCACCCAGGCAGCAAGGTCAGTGACCCAGCAGCAGCAGTGACTGTTCCCATAGAAATGTCAGTCCATTGTAATGACTCAACTGCTCTTCACCCTGCTGCCACCAATTACCTGATTCTAAGTCTCTTGTTCAAACCCCCCTAAAGAAGGAAGTTGATCTCTTGGCCTACCACCTCCCAGTGTGGAATTCTTTTGGGGGGCAAAACTCTCTCACAAACCAACTTATACGATGCCAGCCGACCACAGATAGCTGCCTTTGAGTGAAGCCCTGACCCCTGGTCCAAGCAGCTATGGTCAGGCGGCAGGGTTGTGTGTTCCTACAATTGACAGCCTTTAGGTGTGTTGTTGCACACAAACCAGCTATGGGCTTGGCAGTCATGTGGAGTTCAGAGAAGCTTCTTCAATCCACTGGCGCATAGTAGGTTCCAAAGAAATGCTTTTTGAGGGGAAGTGACACGTGGGGATATGAAACAAATGTAAGCCACTACATCTGCCCATTAGGACTTTGTTGCCTAGGAGTAAAAGTTGAAAAGAAACGGAGTCGTTAGTGACAGGACGGCATTGTATCCAACAGCCCTGTATCCCGTTGTAATAAAGTGCTCTCTGGTAGATACATGAAATTGCAGAATATTAATTAGCAATATCCTTCCTTCTTCTCTAATGAGAAATTCCGGTATGTGGGAATTTACTTCCATGTTCCTTTCTGGCAGTCCTGAGGCTTTGCTTCAGTAGATAATGTAGTAGTTAGGTTTGTTGAAGTCATAAATATAGCAGGGTAAACTAAGGCTTTCTTTTTTAAGCCCTTGCTCTTTCCTCTGAAGTAGTGGGAAAAACCTAGTATTAAGGGGGAAGCAATTAAACATGGCACCTTTTATATTCACCTGTATTAGTCAGCCAAAGGGGTGCTGATGCAAAGTATCAGAAATCGATTGGTTTTTATAAAGGGTATTTATTTGGCATAGAAACTTACTGTCACAAGGCCCTAAAGAGTCTAACTCAGGGTACCATAAGAGGTACTTTCTCACCCAGAGTCTGTTGCCACATGTTGACACAAGGTGGTGGGCGATGTCTGCGAGGATTCAGTTTTCCTCCTCCTCCCAAGGCTCCGTGGGCCCAGATTCTTCCAATCTCACCTGCAGGCTGGGACAAGTCTTGTCTCTCTCCCAGGGCCCCTTTCCCTCCAGGCTCAGCTGCTCTGCTCTCTCCGCAAGGCCAGCTATAAACTATCAGGCAAATGGCTCGTCTCTCTTCCCAGGGCTTCTGCCGTGTCTAATGGAGCCTTCTCTCTTTCCTCACATACCTGCTTCTCTGTGTATTTACTTCCTGGACTCCAGCATTAAAACTGCAGCATTAAAACTCTAACTTTCTCTTCTGTCATGTCTTTTTTTCTGTGAGTACCCACCCACCAAGGGAGCGGGGACTCAACGTCCTATTGACATGGCCCAATCAAAGCCTTAATCACTATGTGATCAAGTAAAAGTGAAACCTCTGAATGCAATCCAATCTAATAGAGGAACAGACCAGTTCACAAACATTATACAATATCTGCTTTTGAAATTCATAAACAATATCAAACTGCTACACCACTTAATTTAAGAAACCATTATAACAGCTCTAGTAAGTTCAGGTTCTCATGTAAGCGTCATGTTGTGTTACTAGAAGGACTATAAATGGAGCACAGTCAAGAGGCTTTGCAGAGAAACAAATCTTTTTGGTGAGGTGTGTTTAATTTCTGAAATTTGGGAGAAGAAATCTCAGTACAGAGTGGAAACCCCCTCCCCTTTTCCCTACCCATGAGTCCAGAACCACTCTTCTCTCTCTTTTCTCGCGAGTCTGCAGTCACTGAGTGCCCGGGGGACCCTGGCTGGGGAAGGAAGCCAAAGCATGCTGAGAATGCCAGACAGAGCCAAAGCTGCCTGTCACTAGGGCCTAGAGCCAAATCACTCCAGCATGGAGGAGGGTGCTCCTGGGAGAGGATGGGGAAAGTAGACCCACTAAGAATGCAGAGGCAAAAAGCAAAGTCCTGAAGGAAGGGAAGAGGGAGAAAGGCGAAGTAAGAAGATAGAGCACATCCTCGTGGACCACCTCAGAAGGCCTGGGCAGTGAAGGGAAAAGAGGGCCAGACCAGGCCCACCATGCTTGACTTCCTCTCCTTGGAGCACAGCTTTGAGAACCAGATACGAGCCCTTCCATGAAACTCATTTAACTTCTTGCCCACATCCAGGGTGCTCTTGGCTTGGGGAAGTGGGCAAGAGGAAGAGAGAAAGAGGGGGGTAACTCTGGTACCCCATAGTCAACAGGCAGACATGGGTAAGTTTCTTCAAGGATAGTGAAATGGTGTAAGATGGACTGGGGAGCAAGATTGGAAAGCTGAACCTGGGAAGCAGGAGTCAATAGCTCCTCGTCATCGAATAAAAAATGTGTCAAATATTTAGGTTGGGGGAACAGGCACAGAACAAGATGCCTCTTAGTGCAGGCATTAGCTGCAAACTGAATATATAAGCATCATTTTGATTCTGTATAGTCAAAGACCTCCAGAAAATTTTCTGGTGATCAAGGGATGGTAACTGGAAATTAATTCTCCCTAATTTGATATGCATAACATCTCATTATGAAAGCAGGGACTCAAACACATATTTGCACACTGATGTTCATAGCAACATTATCCACAATTGCCAAAGGATGAAAGCAACCCAAGAGTTCACCAAATGATGAATGGATAAATAAAATGTGGTATATACGTATGATGGAATACTACTCAACCATAAAAAGGAGCGAAGTCCTGGTACATGTGACAACATGGATGAATCTTGAAGACATCGTGTTGAGTGAAATAAGCCAGATATAAAAGGACAAATATTGTATGAACTCACTGATTTGAAATAAGTAGAATAGGCAAACTCATAGAGCAGGATTTTAGAATATAGGTTAGCAGGGGACAGGGTGAAGATAGGGAATGGAAAGTTAAGCCTTAAAATATACAGGGCTCCTGTTTGGAATGATGGAAATGTCTTGGTAACAGATGGTGATGATGGTAGCACAATATTGTGAACACATTTAACAGCACTGAAATCTATATCTCAATATGAATAAAAGGGGACATGTTAGATGGTATATATGGTAACAGAATAAAATTTTTAAAAAATCCATGGAACTACACTATACAAACGGTGAACCCTAAGTTAAACCATGGACTTTAATTAATAGTACAATTATTAAAATGTGCTATCATGAATTGTTAACAAATGTTCCACACCAATGCAAGGTGCTGGTGGTGGGTTTGTATATGGGAATCCTGTATTTTATACATGATTGTTCTGGAAACCCACAACATCTCTAATAAAGGGGAAAAATCACAATAAACAATATCTCTTTGTTTATGTGATTCCTTTACTGATTTATTTTAATGAATATAAACTTATTTACAGTGACTTATAGAGTCATACCTGGCCTCAGCGTCCCTAATCCTATTTTTCTCATAAGGCCTCATGTTCCTCAACTGGAAATTCTTGCATCACAAAGGTTTCCACAAACCTAATCTCCACTGTTGGTTGTGGCCTACTTAATATAATAGTCAAGTTGCACAGCACTTCCATTTGCTGACAAAAGGTTAGAGAGGCAGCAGATATTATGGAGGAATAATAATAATGGCTATAATTTATTGATTGATTGCTATTTACCAGCCACCACACTCTACATTGCATTTATTTAATCCTTCCAACAACTGGGAAAGGTGCTGTTATCCCCACTTTACAGATGTGGAATCTGAGGCACAGAGTGGATGAGTTGCCTAAAGGTCCACAAACTATTAAGTAGAGAGGAGATTTGAACTCAAATCCATCTGACTCCAAAGCTCATGTGTACTACCTGCCTACAGGAAGGTATGGTGGGAGATAAGGCTGTGATGGCCCTTGAGTGATAAGTGAGAAATAGATGAAGAAAGAAGAAATTCAAACTAGGGACAGAAAGAGTGAAGACACAGCTGGAGAGTTGGGGAGACCAACCTGCCTGGGACTTGGGTTCATGTTGGGACCTAATAAAAGCTAAGGCTGCAGAGCCAGATGCAGTTAAATGGGGGAAGCCCTTGAAATGCAGGCTGAGGAATTTCAACATGATTCATCACATGAGAGGGAACTTTGGGCTTTTCCAGTTTTAGTTGGAGTGATGCAACCAGTTCATCTCATAACAATGCTTTAGGCCATTTTAAAAGTGATTATTTTTGGCAACAATGATGTTAGCAAGAAGTAAGGAGACACGGGTGTGGAGGGAGCGAGAATAGAGAAGAGGTAGTTGAAAGGATATGGTGGTTTCACAGGCAAGGCTAATGAAAAATTGTTTGACCAACTCATATACTCATATAAACTGGTTCTTCTTATTTGATTCCACTGGGACAATGTTGGGTCCTCCAAACACAGGAAGAGGAGAAAGATGAGGGAAAATGAATTCTTTCACTTCTGCAGTAAGTGTTAGCTTGGTTCCATTGGAAGGTAAATGGTGGCTGTTTTAGTTTCCTAGATGCTAAAATAAATATCATGCAATAGGTTGGCTTAAACAATGGGAATTTATTTGGCTCGTGGTTTTGAGGCTAGGAGAAGTAAAAAATCCGGGAATCATCAAGGTGATGCTTTCTCCCAGAGATTGTGGCATTCTGAGGCTGGCTGTCAGTGATGCTTGGGTCCTTGGCTTTTCTGTCTCATGGTAATTCATATTGTGGCCTCTCCTGGCTTCTCCAGATTCTGTTATCTTCCAGCTTCTTCCTGTAGCTTTCTCTCTGAGCATCTGAATTTTATTCTGCTTATAAAGAACTCTAGTAGTAGGATTAAGACCCATCCTGATTCAGTTGGGTCATATCTTAACTGAAGTAACCTCATCAAAAGTTCCCATTTACAATGGGTTCACTTCCACAGCAATGAATTAGGATTAAGAACATGTTTTTATGGGGTACATAGCTCCCAGCCACCACAGCAGCTGATATTTTAATCAAGCTAAGTGTTTTCTTTCCTAATCTTGGACCTTTGTTAGCTGGTCATGGTAGCTGACTTCTATTCACAAATGCGATATCCCACCTTGGGGAAGTCAGGCCCTGAGTGGACCTGCTAATTGTGAGTCCTGTTTCAGAAGAATATTTGGTCAGAGGAAATGGTGACTGGTGGATTTTACTAAGGGCATCTGTGTCCTATGTCATTTGGTTCCCCCGATAGCCTGTGAAGTTATTATTCTTGTGTTACAGCTGTGGAAACAGGCTGAGAGGCAGCACCACAGGTCACCCGGCTAGCAAGCAGTGGAGGAAGGAGCTGAGCGGGGCTCTTTCTAACATCAAGCCCACGCTATTTCTCCCCCATCACTATGGACTGTAGGCTAAAAGCAAACTAACTTAAGCAGAGGAGCCAGGGAAGGGGAGGAGGAGGCTTTACCACGATGGGATTTTAAGGAGAGTGTAAAGGGAAAATTCTAAAAGGTTTGCCTTGTTTGGATGCAAGCTTCAGTTTGGATCTGCAATTTATGATCCCAGAGGGTTGGTTAGCATCGAACTGGGGGCTGGTGGATGCACTGCTGCCCTCCAGAATTGGAATTTCCTAAAAGGAATCATTGCCCCCCACCTTCTTCCCAGAAAGTGAACTTGAAGGAATCCTCATGATGATGTGAGCATGCTGGATTGCTGAGAGGGCCCTAATCCTTGGAGATTTATGCCTGTGACTTCACTATGAAAACAAAACTATTTTCCTTGAACTGTCAGGGGGCAACAATTAGAAGAAGAATGTGAGGTTGACTTTTGACTAAGCATGTGGTTCATAATAGAGCCTCTCTTACCAATGGGGTGATTTGTAGCCAAAATATAAAGGCCATGGCTAAAAAGAAAAAGAATAAAGAAAACACAGCAGAATTCCTATTACCCCACTCTAGAAGAGGGAAACAAAGGGCATGTTTCAGGAATAAAACATGATATGTTTTCGTATATTTTTTCAGCATTAAGATGCAGGTCATTCTGCACTTGGAAGTTCGTTTTGCATTAATTCACATAGGGTGGATCTATTTTTCCCTGTTATTATAAAAACATCTCAAGACATGCATAAGAGCTCTTCAGAGAATTTCGCTGATTCCTGAGCCACTGCAGATCATTGCATATTGATATAGATTGTATAAGGACAAATTTGGATCCCAGGCTATGTCTGTCAGGATAATGGGGTATTTCAATCTCAGGTCACATGGGTATATTGACTTCAGTCAGTGTCAAATTCCAACAGTGTAAAGTCAATAGGGATAAGAGCAGTAGCCAAAGTATAGGCTGTTCCGGAGAAGCTCATGGTAGTGGCCAAGGCCCAGGCAAGAAGTAGACCCAGATAGTCTGAGGTCACCATGAGCAAACCTATCAGAAAAGTCCAGAGACAGTTTTGAAATTAAGGGGAGCTCCATGGGAACCAGCGGGTTTTTCAAAACCCACCTAGTACTTTCTGCCGCCCTGAAAGCAGAAACCATGTTTTTTGCATCATTCCATTCCCACATTACCTACCATGGATTATTCTGACCCCGGAGTGATGCACATCCAGAGTTGGTTGAACTTGTAGCTCTGGTCACCATTTGCACCCCTGGACATCAGGTTCATGTGGCCAGAGGAATCCCGATGGGACAAAGTGACCACCTAGCCTTTAGAGGTGGCAAAATTGTCTACAAGTCCATGTCCATGTCTAAAATCAGCCTGGCTTTCTCCCCCTGGAGTTGAGGCCCAGTTTGGTTGGTGTGGCATAGGTTGATTCATTTTCTAAAAAATGGGTGGGTCTGGATCCCAGTGTGGTCTAAATTTAGTAACCGAGACCTTGACCTCCTCAATAAAGAATTTTCTGCTCCAGAACTGGTTATTAATAATCGCTTGCCCACCCTATTTCCATGCATTTTGGAAACTCACCTGAGGAGCACACATACTAAAATTGGTATAGCACAGTAAGAAGTAGTTAGGCAGGGCCCCTCTTCAAATGTGAAACAAATGCCTAACTCATTTCATATTTGTCTCTCTTTCCATTGAGCCTCTACAAGAATTCATACTCATTTCCATTAGTCCTTATTACATGTGGTTGTGGGCGTTTTTTGTTTGTTTGCTTGTTTTTTGTTGTTGTTGTTATTGTTTTTTTGTTTTTTCTAGCCCAAACTGGGGATTGAACCTGGGACCTTGTACATGCGAGGCAGGTGCTCAACTACTGAGCTACACCTGCTTCCTATATGTGGTTTTCAGTATCTTTTCTATTATTGTGAGCTCCTCTTGGGTAGACACCAAGCACAGAACCTGGCTTATAGTAGAATAGCAATAAACAGTAACTGGTGATAAATTAAACATAAGTAATAAGTTCATAATGTGAAACTGGATAGAAAGGTAAACCATTAGAATTCCAACCAGCTCAGGATATTCTCTTCTTGATAGACAATGTTTTGCCATATCTTTCAACAGCCATTAAATTTTGGCTTAATGCATGAATTTAGAGTGTCTACTCATTTATTTTATTATTT
This sequence comes from Cabassous unicinctus, assembly GCA_029593785.1. Lineage (NCBI taxonomy): Eukaryota > Metazoa > Chordata > Mammalia > Cingulata > Chlamyphoridae > Cabassous > Cabassous unicinctus. Next base: position 27,483 of record JAQZBX010005216.1, read on the forward strand.
TTTTATGGTCAGCCCTATTGTGACAGTCATGGAGGTATATAGCTCAGAACTTCCTTCAAGAAAGCATTTGACATTCAGCTCTGTGAAATGCAGTTAGCTGACAGCCTCCACTCATAATGCCTTCAGAGTCCACCCACGGGATTGAAGCTGACCTCATACTCTTCTGCAGCCCCAATGACTGAGGATGGTGGGGAGCTGGTCATTTCTGCCCAATGCAGGACTCCCTTAATGGGTGTGGCAGTTTGAGATTATTTTATGAATCCCCAAAAGAGAAAGATTATGTTTGTAAACTAATCTATTCCTCTGGGTGTGATACCCTTTGATTGCATTAAATTCAGCTGAGGGGTCTTTGACTATTAGATTAGATTACCTGTTAAGATTAGGGCTTTTGATCTGGCTATGTCAGTGGGCTGAGTTGCCGCCTCCTTGCTGGGTCTGATATAAACGGACACTCACTGAAGAAGAGACACAGAGGCTTCCAAGAGAGAGCTCAGTCATTTTTGATCCGGCCATGTGACAGAAAGAAGAAGGCTCAAACAGCTTACAGCTGAGACTGGGAAGAACAGTCAAGACTAATATAGGAAGCCTTATGCCAGCTGCAGCTGAAATTGGGAAGAACCTGGGTCCATGGAGCCTCGACAGGAAGAGGAAGCCGAGAGAGGAAGGCAGAAACCAGCCAGAGAATGGCGACCATCATTGCTTCAACACGTGGCAACTGATTTTGGTGAGAAAGCAACCTTGAGTTGGGCTTTTTACAGCCTTGTAACTGTAAGCTTCTACCTCAAATAAATACCCTTTATAAAAGGCAACAGATTTCTGGTTCTTTGCATCGGTAACCTTTTGGCAGACTAATACAATGGACAGTCTTGTTCTGTTGGATTGACCAAGACTTTGTCAGGTCCGTATTGCAGCCTGCTGCTCTCCCTGCTTCTCCTGCACTTTCATTTCAGGCGTCAGGTCTGCATCATGCTCTGAAGACTTTCCCTGCCCAGTGCTGCTTTTTCTCCCTTTATTGTTCACAGACTTTACCTCCCAGTAAATCTCTTACACCCCTATTTCCATCTCAGTGTCTGCTTCCCAGCAGCCCAAATGAACACACCTACACAATACCTCACTAGTTATATTGCATCAGAGAGAGATTTTACCAACTTGAATGCAGAGTGTCTCCCCACTTCAACAGGAGCCTTGTTGAAATTCCCCCCAGAGAAAGCCATTTACTATAACAAATCTTAGTCCAAATCACATTTTGGATCCTTGTGTTGTTCATGCAAAAATGCCATCTTATGGGGGTGGCTAACCTAGAGAATGGGGCATTCTAAGTCAGCACCCTACTCACCAGCAATTTGGCAAGTCTTTTCAAGCTTGGATCACAGCCCGAAGGAAACCCGAGCACCCCTCCAGGCCTGGGGAAGGACGCTGAGCGTGTTTGGAGGGGATAATGAGAGCAATCGTGTTTGGATAGAGTTTATGAGGACTCTTGGAAGGGGCCCTTGAGAAGTCTAGTGCTTTGCTTCTACTTGGCATTTTGCAATTTGGCACAAGATATGTGAAGGCTGAGAATGAGGTTATCACAAACTTTGTTTTGCTAAAGAACTGACTACTGCTTCAAGCTTCCTCTTCCTCTTCATCTCCTGCTTGCTTTTCTTGCCAGGGAGACTGCCCCCATGTGGCTCAGGGTAGACCCACTGGCAGGAGACTGAGATGCGCCAAGGGCAAGTGAAAGCCGTAGCCCAGAAAATCAAACAAACTGAGGGCTCTCACTTATCTGCTTGTTGCCTGCTATTCGGTATTCTTGCTGATTGTTGTAACTCCTCTTCCTTCTTATGAGGTATATCAGCAAGACAGGGGTCACATACTTCTTCTATTACATAATGCCTCTCTACTGGGAGTAGAAAACATCAATTCCTTCAGCTGTGGCTTTGTGCATGTAACTACATGGAAAAAAGGAAAATATTAAAAAGCACCAATCCAGGCATGCTTTAACTCAATGCAGCAATAAGTTGAATGGTGCACAGATGGGCAGAATGTAAGATGTCAACACTGTTGACTGCCTCCTCCAGGGAGTCTTCCTTGACCCCTTCTTGCCTCCAACTATTCCAATCATTCATCAACCCCACAAGTCCTTGGGTTTATATCTGTGTAACTCCAGTTGGTTTTGTATATTTGTATGCCCTATCATGGAGTTGGAAGGAACTGGATAAGTCATATAGAAAAACCTCTGATTGAATGGCAGGAAGCCCCTCTCATACAGAATAGACAGATATTAAACTGACTTAGGTTCCAAAGTCAACATGAAGGGTGAAATCAAGTATTGTCAACACCATCTTTGAAAATCCAAATATGAGTGGCACATGGGAACTGAGGGGAAAAGCAGAACTGAGTGTCTGGTCTCACTTGTACTCCTGGGCATAAATACATTTATAGGTAGAATGACAGGCAGGACATCTGCATTACTTAATAATTTTTCATTTGTATTTTTATCAGTTACTCACACAGTATTTTATTGAGTTAAACTATTCTACCAGATTTGCTACAACAATTATCAGTTCCCGCACCTTCTTTTTACCTCCTGCAGAAGCAATGAATTTCAGTTCAAATGACTGACACTCGGTATTTAACTCTAAATAACATGCTTGTATTGCTTTTTTATTATTATTAGAGAAGTTGTAGGTTTACAGAAAAATAATTCAGAAAGTACAGAATTCCCATATATCCCCCTCCCCCAGTTTTCTCTATTAACGTTTTGCATCTAGTGTGGTACCTTTGTTGCAATTGATAACATATTATTATTATTATTATTATAATTAAATAATATTATTATAATTATACTATTATCTGTGGTCCATAGTTTACATTAGGGTTCACTGTATATGTTGTACAGTTCTATGGTTTTTGAAAATTTTTATTCTGGTTTTATATATATATATATAACCTAAAAATATATAAATACACACACACATATATATATAACTCAGTGCAGCAATAAGTTGAACGGTGCACAGATGGGCAGAATGTAAGATGTCAACACTATTGACTGCTCCCTCCAGGGAGTCTTCCTTGACCCCTTCTTGGCTCCAGCTATTCCAATCATTCATCAACCCCACAAGTCCTTGGGTTTATATCTGTGTAACTCCAGTTGGTTTTGTATATTTGTATGCCCTATCATGGAGTTGGAAGGAACTGGATAAGTCATACATACATACATACATACATACATAGGTTATATATATATATATCCTAAAATTTCCCCCTTTAACCACATTCAAATACACAACTCAGTGGTGCTAATTACATTCATAATATTGTGCTACAATCACCAAATCCATTACCAAAACACATGACTTAAACAGAAACACTGTACCAATTCAGCTTTAATTCCCCCATTCCCACCCTGGCCCCTGGTAAACTGTATTCTAGTTTCTGACTCTATGAAGTTGCTTCTTCTGATTATTTCATATCAGAGAGATCATACAATATTCGTCCTTTTCTGTCTGGCTTATTTCACCCAACATGATATCTTCAAGGTTCATCCATGTTGTTGCATATATCAGAACTTCATTCCTTTTGATGGCTGAAAAATGTTCCATTTTATGTACATATCACATTTTGTTTATTCATTCATCTGTTGATGGACTTTTGAGCTGTTTCCATCTTTTGGCAATTGTGAATAATGTTTGTTCTAAACGTTGGTGTGCAAATATCTGAGTTCCTCCTTTCAATTCTTTTGGGTATTTACCCAGAAATGGGATTGCTGGGCTAGGTGGTACTTCTACACTTAACTCTCTGAGGAACCACCAAACTGTCTTCCACAGTGGCTGCACCATTTTACATTCCCATCAACAATGAACAAGTGTTCCTGTTTCTCTACATCCTCTCCACATTTGTTATTTTCCATTTTTAAAAAAATAGTAGCTATTCTTGTGGGTGTGAAATGGTATCTTGTGGTTTTGATTTGCATTTCTCTGATGACTAATGATGCTGAGCATTTTTTCATGTGCTTTTGGCCATTGGTCATTTGTGTATCTTCTTGGAGAAATGTCTATTCAAGTTTTTTCCCACTTTTTAATTGGGTTGGTCTTTTTTTCTTGGAGCTCTAGGATTTCTTTATATATTCTGGATATTAAAACCTTATTGGAGATGTGATTTCCAAATATTTTCTCCCAATTCTGAATGTTGTCTTTTTACTTTCATAATGAAGTCCTTTGATGCAAAAAAATATTAATTTTGATGAAGCCCCATTTATCTATTTTTCTTTTATGGTTCATGCTTTTACTGTAAAATCTAAGATACCACTGCCTAACACAATGTCCTGAAGATGCTTTCCTATGTTTTCTTCTGGGAGTTTTATAGTTTTGGTTCTTATATTTAGGCCTTTTATCCATTTTTAGTTCGTTTTTTTTTTTTTTTTTTTTTTTTTTTTTTTTGTATTTGGCATTACATAGGTGTCTACATTCTTTTCCAAATGGATATCCAGTTTTCCCAGTACCATTTGTTGAAGATATTATTCTTTCCCCACTGAGTGGACTTGGCACCCTTGTCAAAATTCAGTTTCTTTTGCATAAGGCTTTATTTGGTATGTGTGTGAACATTGAATGTTTTCTATGACTGGTGCTAATCAACTTCCAAGGTTGCCCCTCTCGCCAATGGATGGCTTGGTTAGGAGATTCCTCCTAACAGCTGAAGCCTGCATCCTTTATTATTTTCTCGCAGGTTTGGTTCTGCCCCCTTGAGCTACATGACCTCTATCTAATTCCTCTTTCCTATGTCAGGCCTTTAACTATTTCCACCCAGCTGTAATTGTGTATGGGTGAAAGGCAGTGAGGTTGTAAAAGTTAAGGAACTCTGAGCCTATGATGTTGGGTGAGTATTGGAATTGTCCTTGGTGATGACAGGTAGGGGAGTAGAAGAGTCCTGTGAGTGAGAGGCCAGAGTTCTCAATGAATGTTGGTGGTAAGTGATGGGAGATGGGTGGATGACAGCAAGAAGACTGTGCAGAGGAAACATGGTGTGTCTCAAAGGAGGAAGAGATTTTGCCTATACGTGTACAAGGAGAAGACTGGAGAAGACAGACCCTGCCTCCTGGCCCCTGGGAGAATGAGAGCTGCCACAGAATTAGGACCTCAGATAAGACAAGGAGGTAGAGGAAACATAGGTTATATAAGGTTTGAAGGCGTGAAAGAGATAATTATAAGTGAATCACACTTAAAGAAGGGAAACTGGAAAGAATTGGGATGAGAGTTAGTGAAAAGAAGAGTTGGAAAAAAGTAAGCTCGGAGCAATTCAAGGATGCGTATGTGACTTTGAGTTGATTTTAAAACATGCATTTCCTCCACCCCGACACATATGCTGAGGCAGTTGTGTACAACTGCAAGGCAACTGAAGCCTTGCTTCTGTTCCTCCCTCCCTCCATGGAGCCATGCCTGTGGGCGAAACCTGTGTCCTCACCTTTAGCATGCCCCAGCTTGCCAGCCTGGCCCACAGGGTTTTTTTCTTGTCCACCACTGCCAAAGGCACTAGGTGAAGTATTTGGTCTGAAGCCAAAGCAAATAGCAGCTGAGAGACACACAACAGTTGGTGTCTGGCTCAGATGGCTCTGGCGCCTTCCTGGACAAATCCCCCCTATTGAAGTCTGCCTAGCTCAATGAAAACTACAGTTAACATTTGTGCAGGGCTTTGAGGTTTACCAAGCAATGCCACATACAGTATCTCATTCCATCCTCCCAACTCTGCTGGTGGTAAGTTTTATGATTCCCATTTTACAGATGGAGAAACTCACAGCTCTGTGCCGTATAACGGAGTGACCTTGAGTTATTAATTCTCGCTAGACATCATCTTGTTATTAATAAAATGGGGATAATAAGACCTATCACAAAATTATTTTGAGAATTAAATACGATGTGTGTACAGTGCTTGAACACAGTTGGCATTCCATAAATATTCATTTTATATCCCCACTTAAGTAATTTGCCCAAAATCATTCAGTCACAAAAAGGCAGATCTGGGACCTCCATCTGCCCTTAATACTGAAAACATGCCATTCCTAAAGGGGGAGAGAAATAACGTCTAGGTAGGCAGCTACAGTGTCTGTGATAGAGTATAAGGATGGCCCCAGCAATTTCTTCCATTCCTAGGTGCATGCTTCCTGCACTGTGAATTTGTCCTCCCTTCCAGTAAAAGGTGGAGTCTATTTTCCTTCCCCTTGAACCCCCTGTGACTTGCTTCGATATGACAAAGTGACGCTAGGTAACTTCTGAGCCTCAGCCTCAAGAGGCCTTATAGTCTCTTCTCTCACCTTCTTGATGTCCTCTGGCTGCCACATAAGGGAGCCCAGACTGGTCTTCCTGAGGATAAGTGAGCATGTGAAAAGAGAGCTCCAGTCATTCCTCATCCCAGCCATCCCCAATGAGGCCCCAAGAATAGGAGTGAGGCCAGCTGGGACCAGGCAGCCCCTCAGCCCTCTGACCTGTCAACTGACTACAGCATTTGTGAGCCTAGGTGAGACCAGCAGAGGAACTGTCTAGCTGAGTCTGGCCAAATTACAGAATCATAAACAAATGCATGGTTGTTGTTTTAAATAAATGAATTTGGGGATGGATTGTTGGGCAGCAATAGATAACAAATATGGTGACTGCAGTAAGACATCCAGAAAATGTCTAGCCAGTAAGATGGTATAGATCCTGAGACTGAGTGTGTGGCAGGTTGAGTTGTGTACCCCAACAGACACACAGTCTTAATCTTAATTAGCATCCCTGTGGGTGTGAACCACTTGTAAATAGGACTCTTCTGGAGATGTTACGTTTAGTCAAGGTGAGGCCAAGCCAAATGAGGGCCGCCTTAACCCATATCACTGGAGGCCTATTCAGAGAGGGAATTTGGATGCATTTGGGGGAGGAGGAAGTCAGCAGAAACCGAAAGAGCAGACACGAGAGGGAGGTGGCCACGTGACGGGAGGCAGAGATGCAAACCAAGGAACCCTAAGGCTTGTGGCAAGCCAGCACCAGAACACCACACACGCTGCGGGGAAAGCATCACCTTGCTGTCTCCTTGATTTTGGCTTTCTAGTTCCTGAAACCACAAGCCAATCAATTTCTGTTGTTAAGCCACCCATTGTGTGGTATTTGTCATCGCAGCCTGGCAAACTACGTATGAAGGGACCCTCTGGCCTCACCTTTCTCCTTCAAACCGCAGCAAATTCTTTGTCATCTGGTGGCCATATTGACTAAAAATAAGCCCACGAATCAGATGAATTTATGAGGACCTTCTCCTCTGGTACAGGTAGTTCACTGGATGAGTAGATAGGGTGTAATCTCAATCTAGGGAGCTCCAAGCTCAGAGGCTCATTAATTCTACCTCAGTTTTATGACCACTAAAAGGGCCAGATGGTTTGTGTCTGACTGAGGGTCTTGGGACCATTCCCAACATCATGCTGAGAGCCCAGTGTCAAGCCTGGGATCAGCACTCAGTCCTTGCCTGCCCCCAGGCCCTCTGGCCATGTGGTGAGAGCATGCAGCCCTCATCGTGGTCTCATCACCTCCTCAGAGAGCTCGGCGTCATTCATGAGCAAATAAAGCTCAGAAAGGGGGGCGGGTAATGAAGCAGAGAGGCTGGAAACAAGATATTTCAGGGTTGGCTGGACTGTTTTCTACAGCCCTGACCCTCTCTGGGTCAACTGGAACACAACAGAGGGAACTTGGGTCTGAAGGGGCTGAGATAATCTCTGAAGTGCTGCACAACCAAAGTGAAAAGTCCAACCAGACCGTTTGTCTCTAAGCAGGGAAGGCCATGGAATAATTTTCTGGACACTTGTTGGTTTCTCACCAGGACTTGCCCATGGACAGGGGAGAAGAAGGCCCAGGTGACTTCCCACAGAGAAGACCAGACCACAATCTCCTTGCAGGCCAAAAAGGAGACTGGCGTCAGAGAAATTAACCCAGGACCAATGGGAAAGTGTTAGTAAAATATTCACGTGCTCACCTGCTGCTCTGAGTAAAGTGAGATTAATAACGTGAGCCACTAGGCCCCCTGGGGAATGCATTCTGCAATCCCGGTGCTCTATTCTGATGCACAGTTCTAGGATTCCTTCCTCCCTTCTTAGCCTCAGCCCAGGCCTGCTGTGTGAATTCAGGCAGGTTAATTAACATTTTTAAGGTGTGTCACAATTTACAATATGTTTCCAGAGTGCTTTTAAACGAAACCTCCTGACCCTCTGTGACATATGTGGTATGAGGTGTTGTTATTTCCATTTGAGAGGTGAAGAAACCAAGGCTCAGAGGGGTGAAGTGATTTGCCCAAAGTCACACAGCAAATAGAACGGGCATTGGCGGCTTCCAGACCCTTTGCTTTTCCCACCACAATTTGCTGCCCCTTGTATAGTAACTTCTCCAAGCCCAGGTTTCATCATGGAAATCATGACCACTTTAATGAGCACTTGCTCTGTGTGAGATAAGCACGTTCCCTGTTTTATCTCACTTAATCCTTAAAATAACCCACTCAAGTAAATATGATTTTTTTTTAAATCGATGATTTACAGATGAGAGAAATGGGGCTTAGAGAGATGAGAACATGGCCTAAGCCACAAGTTCCCATCTCTCATGTGGGCTGATTACCCCTAGCCACCTTACTCACCTGGAAGATAAAATCAGATGGTGGATGGGAAAACATTTTTTGAAAGTTAAGCATGCAGTATAAACATAAGGAAAAAATAAAAATCTCTCCTCCTGCAGATCTGATACTATGACCAGGCCTAGACTAGCTCCCAACAAACTGACATGACCACAAATCTCCACCAACATAAAGGAGCAGCACAGCTAGTAAAGAAGCCATGAGGGGAGGATGCTGCAGCCCAGAAGCTCCTGACCTGGGGGGCTTCCTGAAAGGTGAGTTTTGGCTAAGTACCTGGCAGTGATGCTGGTGCATGATATGAGAGAGGAGAGGGCATTTCAAGTGGAAGCATGGGCCAGCAGGGCCAGGCTGCCCTGTCCAGGGTACGGGAGGCAGGTGTCCAGGTGGGTAGAAGCGGACGACTCTCTTGAAGCTATGAGATTGAAGGTGTGTGTGTGTGTGTGTGTGTGTGTGTGTGTGTGTGTGTGAGACAGGCAGGGCCAGTTGCCCCTACCCTCTGCATGTCATACACAATAGCTTCCACATTACCATAAACACAGACCCAAACTCATTTTCCTCCGAGTACTTTTTACTGCCCAAAGCCTCGATTCCCTGCAGAAGCAAAATACACTCTCTGATCTTGGCGCAGACTCACGCTCTCCCTTGTGGGCCTATTCCATGGACTTTTATGTCTCTGTTTATTTTGTGTGATTCGTGAATGGCTCACGCCTTTAAAGGAAATGCACTGGCTTCGGCCTGTCATTACAGTCCTTTGCTGCCCCTGGCTGCGTTCGCCCTGCTCCTGGGATGGGTGAGCCCGGGCTTCTAATTTGCTGTGACAGGAGATAATTGGTGCTTGAGTTTCCATCTCTGAAAATAAACCAGGGTGGTGCTTCCCGGCTAGGAGTCCACAGAGGCAAGCTCACCCCTGCAGCCTGTGCCAGGGGAGGCTCAAACCAGGGCAGGAGGGACTGGTCTTAGTAGCCCTCACTCCCTTTCTTTTTCTGGATTTCAAAACATGCAATTAGTGTTTTCTTTAGACGCTCAAGATAGCAAAGTTAAGAGAATTCAGGGAGACTTTTTTGATAATGTATGCCAGAATTCTAAATGTGGGATTCTGTGAAATTTCAGACTCTGGGGTAGTAAACCCTCACGTTGGCCTAATCCCTGTTTGCAGCTGCATTCAAGTTCAAGCACATCCTGTCCTGCCTACCAGGGCTGCACTCCATTGCCTTTTTTCTTTCTTTCTTTCTTTTTAAAATAAGACAACCTGCATAGAAGTATCTGGCCAAGGTCATACCAGTCAAAGCACTCTTGCAAGTCAGGTCATCGGGGTTTAGACCATGGGCAAGACCTGCTCATCCATGAAACGATGTAGCTGGAGATGACCTCCTCAAGGTTCCTTCCAGCTCAGGGATCCACTTTCATGGGCTCTCACTATACCTAGCCTGAGTGAAAGGGACTGTGAAGTCTGAGCAGATTTTACAAGCTTAAATGGTACCAAGACACTACAAAGGTGTCTGGGAGTTGTACATTTCAGCTGTGGCTTGGAACTAAGAAAACAGAGGAAAACTGAAGAGGCAGGGAAGCTCAGAGTGGTGGAGAAAGATGAATCCATGAGGTTACCGCACTTCATGATCTGGTGGCCTGAAGATGGGTGCTCTGTGTTCCAGGTCCCTAAGTTCACACCCTTGACCCTCTATTCATTAGCTGCATGGCATTGGGTAAGTTACTTAACCTCTCTTATTCTCAATTTCCCCATCTCCAAAACAGGGAAGGTAACAAACCTGGCTCACTGAGCTGTCACAAGGTTTAACATAGCTGGTATAAGTGTGGTGGTCGTTTGAGCTGTTCTCTAAAAGTTCTTATCCTCCTTCTGTTGGGCATATGGTAAGATTGCATTTCCTAGCTCCTTGAAGTTGGGTTTCACCATGTGATTTGCTTTGGCCAGTGAAATGTGAGCAGAGGTATAAGTTGCTTCTTTATAGAAGCATATAATGACCAGTACAAGACATGGCTCTGTTTCTTTTGTCTTGCTGTGGCAACCAAGAATGCAATAGATGGTAGAAGCTCTGTCATCCCAGGTCATCGTGTGAGGAAATGTGGATCAGAGCCCTCAACTGACTTGCAGTGGACATGTAAGAAGACTGAAAAATAAACTTATTCTTAACTAAGAAGATTTGGGGGTTGTTTGTTACAAGACCATAAACTAGCCCACCTTGACTATAACAATAACCTCATCATAAATAATAGCTCCTATCTTGATGATATGACAAAGGCCAGAAGCTCTACCTTTTGAATCAACCACACAGAGCCTAGCCAAGTTCTCAGAGAACACTCGTGTACTCTTTTGCACTGAAGGGGATGAGTCCATTGTCGTCAGGCACCATCAGAACCCAGAGAAACACCGTAGCTGAGCTAAAAGTCAGAGCCTGTGAGTCGTCCACCCTTTCCATCAACTGGTGGGGAGTATCAATATTTGTTCAAGGCCTGGAGTCCAGTCACAAAGTGCTCAAGTTTTCACCAACCAGGAAAAAGGTCGTGGGACAACTGGTTCCTGTCCCCAGTCTTGAGATTATTTCTAAGGTGAAAGCCTAACGCATTCTTTGCACAGCGTAACAGGTAACAGGTGATGAGTACTTCATTCCCGTAGTTGCTATGGATTATTTAGTAGGGAAAACAAAATCTTTGCTCATGTCAACAGATGTCATAGAATATTTTTCCTATGAAACTCATTAAGTTATAAAACTATAGGAACCACTAGAGTAAAGGAAGTAAAAGACTTACAGTAAAAGAATCTGGCCATTCTTTCCAGGGAAGTCTCTAGTGGTCACGGAGTTTATTACCGGTGTAGAAGAGGCAGTGCAGATAGAAGTTAAGCGCATGGTCTTGGATACTCACAAGACATGGGCTGGCATCCCATTTCCTTCACTTAACTACAAGCTGGTATGTGTTCAAGAACTTAGAATAGTTCCTGGCATATAGGGAGGGGACACTAAATAAGTCTAACTATTTAAAATGGATTGATTTTTTAAAAAAGCATTTCTATTGTTGTTTTCGTCATTTATTCATTCCAAAATATTTGTTTCATGCTTTCTTGGTGTGACTACCTCATTTCATTTTCCCAGCAACGCTATGAAGTAGGGAATACTGTTCTCATTTTATAATTAAGCTAAAGCCAAAGAAAGTAAGTATCTAGCTCAAGATCACATAGCTAGTTAGGCAGAGGAGTAGAGGTTTAAACCTATGTCTTAAACAGGACAGATCCAGTCCCATTGACATGTGATTGTACACAGCCAAGTGGGGAAGTCCCACCAAGTCTCACTCTGCAGAGAAGTGGATCTTATAAGGAAGTGCTCAAATCTGCACAGCTCCTAGAAAGGGGAAAGAGATAGTTTTAATACCATCTAAGCCACTCAGAAGCCCAGTGGGTCTGAACTTGATAGGGATATTGAATACCGAAAGGTATGCTGACAAGAAGCGCGCGTCACTGCCCGGGGAGATAAACACCGTCTGTGCAGGGAACGTGTGGTTAGAAAGCAAAGTGCCTGTCAGTGACGGGGTCCCACGCTGGAGGCTATGCAGACCCAGAAGGCAGCAAAGGGCCGGCATCCTTTGTTCTTTGGCCCGAGAGGCCTTGGGGAGGAGCGTGTGGACTTAGGCCTCTAAAACCGTCATTCGACACAAGTCAGAAGCTTTCCTAGCACGTTAAACGCTTGCCCAGGCATCTCACTTTCTTAGGGCTTCATTTCAGAATAGAGTGATTCTACCTCAGAAAGCATCAGGGTATAACTTGCTTTTTTAGACTGCAGTCGTGAACGATGCACACAAAGAACTACTGAGATCTCCAGGACTCCTGGATTTAAGGAGGTGTCAAGAGCTGGGATGGTTCATGAATTAGCCCGTTCCCTTGATCACTTCAGCCTTTAAGTTTTTCTAGCTTCTGCCAAGCTGGAGAGCTTGGCACACTGTGTTTCATTATCCTTCATTCATTAACTCAACCAATATTGCTTGAGCACCCTCTAAACAAAGCTTGGTTAGGGTCTGTGAGGGAGGCAAAGATGAATTCCCTGCCCTAGGGGAGCGTGCAGTGTGCTGGGAGAGAAGCGTACCCCCAAGGAAGTTTCCAGTAGGGGAGGGCCCATATCAAGATGCTATCTATCCAGAAGTGGACTGGACCGTGACCACAGCCCTTGGGCCATGTATTACCAAAGTACCTATCTCACTGTCAGCCAAATGCTTTCAGGCCTCGCTGGCAAGGTGTTACAGATGAGGCTTAACACAAATGCCTCCATGTCAATGGCTCTTGGCCCTTGCCTGCATAATTGCAAGACCCTGGCACTACTGTCAGTGCCTCCCCCAGGGATTTCTGGGAGTCCTGCGGGCCTGCCTTGAGGGTGCGCATCCCCTTGCTGATCCCAGCGAGGATGGGAGCGGTCGCCCTGGGAGAGAACCTGCTTCCCAGCCCCTCGGCCCTGAGCCTCCCAGTCTCTGCCAGGTGCTGCCGCTGTGTTCAGCACAGGAATGGGGACACTGCCCTTCTCCCACAAATCTCACAAGGTCCCCCATTAGCAAAACCCCTTCAGCCTCTGACTCACCCATTCTAGGGCTCGGTCCCTGGTATCTGTGGGGAGAAAAGGTGCAATACTGGCCCCTTTCCTGTGTCTTCCATTAACCTAAGCACAGACCTTTCCTTCATCCCCAACAAAAGGCGCTGTGCACATCAATTTTTTCAAATAATGCCAGGAGCTGGGGAAACGATTTCCAGTACAGCGACTCTGTCATTCATTATGCAAACTGGGAAACTTTGGAGAGAGGCAAATGCAAACTAATTGGAAGTCTAGAACAGGCATAAATCAGGACTGTCCCAGGGAAACTGGGAGCTATGGCCACTCTCATTCCCCCTCACCCCCAGTCTCAGCTGGCCCAGCCATAAAAGCTGATGGACGTCATGCTTTACTGTTGCTGCCATGACCGGACTTCAGCCGCCCGCTTAGAAGTATAAGACAAGTACCCAGCGGGTTTAATGAAAGAATTGCTTTAGGGGTTTGAACTTCCACCAAATTGCAAATTGACTCAGTCACCCATGTAAGCCGAAGGCCGTGACTCAGAGAAGTTGCTGCCTGCAGTCTCCTTGGTCACATTTTGCTGGCAGGATGAGGAAATCCTCTCAGTCAAGGTACATTTGCCCTAATCTGTGCTGATTTGCAGCTGCCCCTTAAGAGGCTTTTATTTAAAATGAGAGTCATTTGTTCCTGGTGATGCCTTGAAGGAGCTCTCTTGCTGCACTTGAGAGGATAATATTTAGAGATATTTGTCTTTAGGCTGGTACAACAATCTTCCCCTCACCCAAGTGGATTTTCTCTGAAAAGACAGCTGTTTAGAGCTCAGCACAACATTATTTTACTTGTATCTGCAGGGAAATCACAGTCACCAGTTTGAATGCACCGATTGAGACCTATGAATTTCTGTCTGCACCACTATCCACTTTCCCAGAGATCAAAGCCTCATGGCTCAGGGGGACTGAGTTTCAGCTGCTTGTTTTTGCATCCTTTTCTGATTAGAGTGATTTATCAATTGTGTCATAATCAGCTCAGGGTCTTTTTACTTCAGCAAATTTGGTACCAGACTGTTGAGAATCGAATGATTTAAAGGTTTTATTCTATGCTTAATCTGCCTTATAAACATCCCTGTGATTGATTTTTAAAAAAGAAAAAAAAAAAAAAGCCCTCTCCATGAGAATCTATGAAGTGGGAGGAGGCGATGCTTAGGAAATCCAAAAGATCGCATTTTGTCTTGCCTTCCTTTGACCCAGGGATAGACAAGCATTTCTGACACTGAAGCACTGTGCCAGGCCCGGGAGGAAATGGTGCTCAAGGGACGGCGTGGGTCCTCACTGCACACACAGCAGGGTCGGAGCCTACGGGGACCCTATGCGCCATTTGCAGGGGAGCGGCTCTGGGGCTCCCAGCGCCTCCTGTCCCTGGGCTGGCCACAGAGGTATGGGAAGAACAACCCCCAACCACAGACATGAAAACCTGCAGGGCAAGGCCCAGATGGTAAGGTTCCCTGCTACCCTCAGAGGAGGAAAACAAGGTTCTAACTATTTGGATCTCCTGCCAGGAAAAATGTCTGTTCTGAGTCACGTAACGGCCCTTGGAATCCAGAAGAACTGGGCAGTAGGGTGGGGCTGGGCATGTGGGCTCGGCAGTCCTAGAGGAGGGCTGAGGACCACGTTCATGGTTGCTATGACCACAGACCCCGGAGAGCTCCGAGGTGTTAGTTGCCTTCCCAGGCATGGCTGCCACTTCCTGGACACCACTCAAACTCTTACCTTCACCTTCGTCCCAGGGCCTGGCCCAGCCTGCCTGCCTCATCTTGATAGTGCCTTCCCCATGGTGCTTAGTGCCTCAGCATCTGGACTGGCAGACCACCAGGTGGGCTCCAAAAGGAGTGCCTGGCACCTAGAAGCAGCTCCATAAGTATGTGATGAATGAATGAAATTCCAGCTCTGCTCCCCCCGGGAGGGCCTGGCATTCCAGCCTCTGCTCAGTCCAGGGCATGTTGAGAACATACAGAGTGTGAGTGATGAATGCACCCCTGACACTCAGGGCTGCCAAATTGGCTGTCCATGAAAGTCAGATGATCGGTTCATGAAGGTCAGAAGGTCAGAAGGTCAATGATCCTTCTGGTTAAATGTCCCTGCACCTGTAGCTTAGGGTAAGAAGAAAAGGGCCTTTCACATACCCAAACCTCATCTGCTAGGATTAACTTGTTGTGTTCACAATGGGAAAAGGTAAGGCCAATGGTGCTATGTCCTCCTGACCAGTAATCCTAGTCAGTCTGCCTGAAAGATGGAACTTTCCAGAAGCGGGGTTAGAGGGGAGATGTGCCAAACAGGGCATCTTCTGAATCCTCAGGAAAACACTGTAACCAGATTTACTGCACAGAGTCTGACAAATGCCAGAGATGGTAAGGGATGGGGCGGGGGCAAGGGGAGAGCCAATCATAGGGCTGTAACACTGCCCATGTGTCCCTGTGCTTTTGAAAAGTCAATCTGCAAGGCAAAAACTCCGGAAGAGGGCCTGACAATGGCGGGATGCTTGTGGATGGCCTGACAGAGCATTATCCCAGGCTGCCGTGAATATCTGATCCCCTAGAGGTCAGTACAGACCCCAGCCCCAACGCTAACCCACCCAGGTAGAGAGGCACAGGTGGCAGCCTCTCCATTTCGCTCATCCATGGCCCCTGTTGGCCAGAAGAGAGGCTCGGAGTGGCCTCTTAAAATTAGCAAACCCTGAACCCTAGCTCAGAAGTTATTTCTCTCCTTGTAGACAAATGGAGCTCTGCATTGGGAAGCAGATGATTCCTTGTCTAAAAGATCCATAATCAAATGTTTCCAGGGGAGATTAGGTGACATAAACTCCAAAATGGTAGGAATACCATCAGCCTTTCATTGCAATCCATAAGAATGGCTCCATACATTGACTTGTTCGCAGCCATGCTTGGGTGGGCCCTGGCTCACTCCAGGAGGCTTGGGCAGCAAGTACATGGACACCTGGAAAAGGCCGCATTGACCAGTGAGATGGGTCTGAAGAGAGGGCAAAAGGAGGTGCATTCACGGAGCCTCCTGCTGACTTCAGAAACACCCACCTCTTGCCCCCAGCTCAGCTGCTCAGCGTGGCCCACGGGAGTCTCTAGGGACTGGTCTCTAGTGATGGTGTTTGTCACACACTGATATTTCCTAGACTCCTCCTTCTGCAGAGCATATCTCCACGGGCTGCTAGGGGCACACGGACCAACCTACCTGGGACGGCCAGTCAGCAAACCAGCATCCTTAAGTGGTGGTTTTAGGCTCTGACTTGGGAACTTCCCAGCATCCCACTCCACTTTCATATGGAACCCCAAGATCACCTTTCTCCACAACCTCCCAATCCTAGCTCCTTCCGATACCCCATCCCTCAGGCAGCCCCTGAGTGACAGCATTCGTGTTCCTTCACTAGTAGTGGCACTGGGCTGGCTGCATAAGAGTCACTAGGCAGTTTTTTAGAGATCCAGATTCCTGGACCCCACTCACGACATTTACCAGGGTGGAGGCCGGGAAACGGAGAACGAGAAACCGCATTTAAATAAGTTCACCAGGGCTTCTAAAACACTGCTGGGAATGGGAATCACTAAAAAGTAAGACAATAAAAACTTCAAAAGTGCACTAAAAATCTGCCTTTCTTCGGAAAGGCACATTTGAGCCCCACCCGACCATTTTGCTTCCTAACAGTTTTAGCAAAAGCAGTTCCCTCTTTCTTAAAACAAGGCTGCTCTCTGGGTTCTTTCTATACCCTAGACAGGCAAGAATCCCGGTGACTCCAATAGAATGTGGGTTGCGGATCGTCTTCCTAAACATCCCCGACTCCCACAGGCCGCAGCTCCCAGCACGCTGCCCATCTGCTAGAGATGACTTGGGCTGTGAGCGTTTGTCCAGGGCTCACCAGATTCCAAAAGGATCTAGAAGTTTTCCTGAGCTATCAAGCAGCCACACTTCAGGAAGATTTAAAAGTTGATGCAAATTGCAGAATAAATCTCTGGAAACTGCTAAATGCCCCATAGCCTGTTAAGGGCAGAAGTGTGTCTTGAAAAAAAAAAAAAGAAATCAGAGTGAAGCCAGAATGCATGTTGCTAACAACAAGGTTGAATTCGGTAACAAGAAAGATTGTGCTTCTTGCCAGTGCTGAGGCAGGAAATAATTCATTATCCTTTAACTAATCTCTTTGTTTACATTATTTCCTTTGCTCCACAGGACTGGCTCAGGGAGAAGGGCTGTTTTTGTTTTTCTCTTTTGTTTTGTCTTGTTTTTTACTTCTTGGCCAGTAGGATGTGGTCCTGTTGAGTCTCAGTCTAGGCAGCCCCATGTCAGCCGAAGCCCTGTTGGGAGCCACAGCAGAGTGAAGGGGGAGGGCAGCAAAGGCAAGGCTGGTGACAGACCCGCACCCCCCCTCTCCCCACGCAGGCTGACTGGCTCAGGTGGGGCTGGTCTGTATGTTCGGAGGGAGTGGGGGGCGTAGCTGCCTTGCTCCCAAGTGTGTCTTAAACACTGAATACAAGAATGTAGGATGAGTAAACAAGAGATGATCTTCACAGTGGGCTGGGCAAATTCCTCTCAGTCTCACACATGGACACATTCACAGAGAGGGAGAAAGAGAGGGAGAGAAGGAGAAAATGATAAAAGCACAGGGTACATCATGGGTCGAAGTCGCGGATGGCTGCTGGCAGGGGAGGGTGGTCCCATCTCCTCGTCAACGCGGTTCAGAAGTGTCAGGCCCGTGGACAGCCCGCTTCAGCCACTCCTGACACGCAGCATTCGCAGGAGGTAAGAGCAGGCCCTCCGAAGCCATTTGTGCTGCCCGTGCTCCTTGCTCCTGGTCCTTGGCCCCCAAAGCGCCCCTCAGGAAGCCGGCGGCTACTCTCAGGTCTTTTAAGTCCAAGAACCCCCTGGTTTGATCTCTGCTTTGTCCCCATCATGACATTTTGAGGCTTTGGGGCGTGAGGGGCCTCTACCTCTTCTCAGATTGGTCAGCCAAAGGCAGGGGGAGAAGGCCCAGAAGCCAACGTCCACAGCAGGAGGAGATGGTGCCCAGCACGCTTAACCCCTTCCCTGCCAAGCCGCCCTCTTCCTGGCAAGGGATGTGTCCTGACGATACCAAAGTGCCATCAATCTGCATATTCACGGCTCTACAGCCTGAGAGATGCCCTCCATGAAGAAAACGGGCCCCCTCGTAGGATGCAGATCCGACTGCAGATACATTTTTCTGCGTTAAAGTAACAGAAGAAAACTGTTGTTCTTTTGGCTCCAGCAAAAATGAAACTTTTTTTTTTGAAAGCCCCATTTAAAGGGTTCATTATCTCACAGGCTGCTGACTATATACTGAGCACCACACTCAATAAAAGCTTCATAGAGCTGCCTTTGAAATTAACAGCCACTTCATAGGCTTTTCAAGTTAGTCAAGACGCTGGCCTGGTGGAGAGGCTGTAAACTTTCTATTCTGGTGATTAGTCAGCAGGACCACATCCCACTGAATCCCCCAGAGGGTTCCTAACAAAACGCTCCTTGTGACCCAAGCACCAATTTTTCTTTCTTGTCTGTTCAGTCTAATTCCACTCAATTACTCCTGAGCAAGCTGTTCTATTCCTGTCAACTCATGTTATTTACTAGGGCCTGTCAAGAGGCCTGGAGTGGAGGCTGATATTATGTAGGATGTTTTGAGACTCATTAAAACATTTTAAAACAATCACTTCTTGTGATAGTCACAGCGCTAGATGGGGTGGCCCTGCCAGGACCATTTGGATGGAGCCTGAGTTACTTTATTTACTTTATTTACTTGCTATTTAAAGTTGCAGGTTAGAATGGCTTTTCTTGCTTTAAAGATTTTGGACCTGGGGACTCGGGGCCTGGTCAGGGGCCCTGGAAGCTTCTGGGCAAGGATTTGAAAGCAAACGGATTGAGCCTGGGCATCGGGAGAACTCCAGGAACGACGTGGTGTCTGACCGCTGAGCTGAGGAGGATTGGGGGGTCAGCAGGCAACCCCGAGTGGCCAGAGAGCCCAGCTCCCTGCAGGAGGGAGATTTCCCCCACAAAGCATGCTGAGAACAGTTTTCCTCGACTTCCTTTACTGTATTGTCCATACACTAACTGAACAATTCCTGTGAACCAGGCACCAGGCTGGAGCTCCTAAGGGGTCAAGCAGAGAGCCGTGTAGTTCTTGCTGCCACTGGACCAAGGTTCATTTCCTCCTGGGCTCACTGAGTACCAAGTGCAGCTGCAGCTCTGGGCCAGGGGGGGCCCAAACGGCTTCATTCTCACTCACCAGCTTCCTCTTGCTTCTGCTCTTGGCTTCCAAGTTGAGGCTGTCAATCTCCTCCTGGACCATGGGCACCGGCCAGGAAGGAGCAGGAACTCAGCTCAGGCAGCCCCTGGGCCCAGAACTTGACTCCCATGCTCCAGGGCATTCCAAATCCAACAAAGAAGCTGTAAGTAGGCTGGGGTGGAAGTAGAGGACTCTTGGTTTCCAAGCCCCAAGGGGGGAAGAGCAAAGGGCTTCCTTTCTTCAAGGATTCTAAGATGTTCTCTGATTTCAGGGGTTGGTATGTTCTCAAAGCAACACCCAGAAGAAAACCAAGCCCGCTGCACATGTCACCTCATACACACCTGGAACACCTCTTCTCCCTCAGGAGCATCTCCTCTATGCTCATGAGGCAGCCCCATCCCACACCCGGGGGTGGTGAGGGAGAGGGTGGCAGGGATCGTCTGGCCACCGGGAGGGAGGCTGGAAGTCCAGAGCCGCCTGTGCTGCTCCCAGGTCGGCGGGTCAGAGCCACATGCCACTGGCAGGGTCACTTCTTCAATGGCATAATGAGGGGGTTGAACTAGATCAGTCTTTCCCGTATTGTGTTCCTAAGAGGGTTCCCAGTCACCTCAGCTGGGGAAACACGGCTCAGTATCTCCAGCTCCTGGACCGGCTTCCTACTAACACGAGCTTAGAAAGCGCTGGAACTAGCTGAAGGCCAAGATTCCTCCCAACTCTGAAAATTCTAGGATGAAATGGATAGAGGAATGGGAATGCAAAACGTTATGCCGTTTGCCTAAGGCAGTGGTTTTCCACCCCAGCTGTGTATAATAATCTCTGAGGGAGGTACATAAAAAATATGAAAACCCCACAGGCTTCCTTCCCCATGTCTCGCCATGGCGGTTATGATGCTCCGTGTTTGGGATGGACCCTGGCATCTGCATTTCTAACAGCTCTCGGGGTAGCTGTGCCTGTGACAGGTATGGCAGCTGAGAAGTGGGGAGCCAGGCACTTTCACAAGGCTGTGTAATGCGGGACGAGCCAAAGCAGAATTTTTTAATGTCCACCTCTGTTTCAGGGCTTTGCCCATTTGTGATGGTGCCTGGCATGTCGTTAGAAGATATTTCAGCAGACATCAGCCATTTAAGGCGCAGTGAAATAGAATTTATTTTATCTTGTTTTGTTTTAAACCTCAGGCTGACACTAACCACATCCCTAGGGCAAACATCTTACAGCTTAATTGATAGGTCAGCCTTAGCCACTGCCTGGAGACAGCTGGAAGGCAAGCTGGCTGCCCACCCCATAAGGAATGGGTCTCCTGAGAGCAGAAAGGCCTCTAGGGGTGGGGGTGGGGGTGTCTCCTCAGGGTCCTCTGGCTGCAAGCAGCACTGGCCTGGCCGAGCCTTGTGTTCAGGGGCTCTGAGCTTCATGACAGGAGGAGGACAGCGAAAGCAGGAGGTCAGGGCAGGGGAGGCCCACTCCCCAGGGCCGGCCAGGCTAGTTCTCAGCACCAGGTAGGCTTCTCAGGAAGGAGACTGCCACGGCCCCCCGCATCCGGGGCCCTCATGTGCACAGACTTCGGGGAGCAGCCCAGCTGCCTGACTGCGGAGCAAGCGCTGCCTACTGGCTGGGGGCCTCTGGTCCTGCCCAGGAGGACAAGCAAAAAGTGACTGAGGTTCAGGGCGAAGTGCAAGCCAGAAAATAAGTCGTATTTCCTTCTACTCCCTCTCGTACATTCTACACTCCAGACCAACTGGATGGCTCACTGCTGTTCAGACCGACATTGTTCTCCTCTGTGCATGTGCTCCTGTTTTTCCTTCCCCACCCATCTGTCGGACTCCTACACATACTTAGAGGCCTATATCCACTGAGTTTCCCATTAGATGCAGTGTTATCACTCCCTTTTGGAACTGCCTAAGTATATTGTTTGTATCTATCATCTGGCACTTTTCTTACACCGTTTTGTTTCCTGTTCCCTTCTAGTATAAGCACCTGCAGGGTGGAGGCTGTCTTATTTCTCCCTCTAGCCCCAGCATATTTCAACGTTGTTGTATACAGCAGGTGCCTAATGATGGTAACTGTAAAGCGTCACAGCCCTGGCTAGCTGGCGCTGGGCAACTAGTGGCACTTTCTCCTTCTCTGTACCATTCTGCTGTCACCAAGCACGTGTCACAGCTCTGACCCATGGCCAGGCTCCTGAGCAGAGCCAGGATCTTGGCTGGACGGTCTTAATTCCTTTGAGTTCTGACCCATGTGGGTTGAAAGACACTCCAGAATGCATTGCATTTGGGATCCTCCTCAAGTAATAATGATAAAAGGTAATTTATTCCACTGGGAACAAAACTTTGGAGAATACATGGCATGCATTTCGTTGTCAATGGGTAAATGCTTTGATTAATATAGTCCTTTGTCATGATGCAACACTTGATTTCCCAAACTAATTATCTAGATATCACATGTCTGTAAACCTTACCTCTCCAAGAATTAGTAAATTTCTGGAGAATAAAACCAGTTGCTTACACAATGGGAGAAAGAACACAGGCCTTGGAGGCCCACCCTCCACTTCAGGGCAGTGCGCCCTGAGCTGGCTGCTGCGCCTCTCTGAGCTGCAGTTTCCTGATTTGTAAAACGAGGGCAACAGTGCCTCCCCTTGTGAGAATTAAATGTACAAATCACGTGAATTCCTGGCAAGCTACCTGTTCCAAAGTAGGGGTTCCCTGCCCTACCTCTCCCTTCTCTCCGCCTCCTTTGTTCTTCTCATAGACGACACAGATGCTCCCGGATCTCTGCGGTTATGTTTTCTGAACCAAAAATTGAGGACTGTGGTTCCAGGGTCCTCACAGGGATAATTGCACAAAATATTTGAAATTAGGGCTGTCTCAGGAAACCCAAGCCGCGCAGTCACTGCATCAACACTACTTGTCCACTTGAATGAAATAAAACTAAAAATGGCTTCAAAGTAACTCTTGCTAAGTATCAAACTCTTAACACAATCACCAACTCGCCACTTCACTTTGGACCATGGGGCCAGAGAGCAGGTGAGTGGACAGAAGGTCCAGCCTGTCAGGGCCCTGTGGTAGGAGGAGCTTCTTGGGGGTATCCACCAAGCCCTGATCACCAGCATGGCTAGAGGAGAAGGCATAGGTGCCACCGAGTCCCATTTTCCAGGCACACTTCCGTTCCTGTCCTCCCCTGCAGTGTTTGCTTCAGAAGCACTGAGAGAACAGGTATCAGGCAACTAGTAGGCTCTACTGCTGGATTTATAACCAGAGATCCAAATGAAAAAAAAACAACAAATGAGTGTACACTGGAGTTGGGGTGTTTCCAGTAACTGGATATTCCCACTGCTGGAAATCTAGTGACGTTGTCTCAATATAGCAGCAGCTGAATTCACCTGAGAGACCCAGGTTGGCGGTCAGAAAGAAAGCCTGTTGATGAGCAAATCGCTTCTAAGCTGTGCTCTTGTTTTGGTGACTGATGGTGAGATGGTTGCTTTGCAGAGATTCAGAATACAGAGAGGCACTTCTTCAATTCCCTTCCAAGGCAAGTAATGGTGAGTGAGCTGGGCTTCCAAAAACCCAGTCCAAAAGGCACTCCTCAGTGCTCTGAAGTAGGCTGCCTGCCTATGAGCGCATCACAAAAAGGTGGCCTTTGTTTTAACTGGGACCCGAAGAACTGGACTTACGGTGCCAAATCCTTTACACACATGGTGTTCTGAATATAGCTTTGACGGTTGCTAGCAAAAGTGGGTTTCACACTCAGCCACGAGCCCAGCAGCTGTGCCTTTGCCGCAGAATTTGACCTCGTCCTCCGTATAGACAGGCACATGTCGGCATTTGCTGAACTGCTGGTTAAACTCCATGTCTTCCCACTGGGGATGTTGATGGGCTATGGTGGACTGGATTCTGCCCGAAAAAAGAATAGTTGCGGCGTATACTCCATCCCAATTGACGTTCCCTCTCCTTGACCTACCCTTTGTGGAAAGCCAAGAATGCTAAGTATTTCTTGTAGCTCTGCCCAGGCCTTTGCTTTATTTACACTGTCCTCACTCCACCCCGCCTCCCGCTCCCACCCCAGCCCTGCCTCTTTTCCTGTGGCAGCTGGCGCGTCCTTTCCCTCTCTCCTCGTTGGGTGGCTGTACTTTTGTTTGCAATGGTACATCAAAGGTACTTCAAATAAAAGACAAAAGCACACAATGAGGTTTACTGGACAGCAAGCCTCGCTCTGGCCTTGATTATGTGCCCTCCCACGTAGTGGACTTCCTTGATATGGATGAACTTTATCAAAGGTTCTAGGCTACAGATAAAACAATGTTTTTCAGAAAATAAAATAAGATAAAGTCTGTGGAACATGGACAGAATGAACATGAGGTAGAAGGTTGATGGGGGGCATTTTTAAAGAAACCACTGGCCAGTCTGTGTTTGTTTCTTTAAGGGCAAAATAAAGTCCTTAGGTCAGGTCTTTTTTTTTTTTTTTTTTCTCGTTTATTTTCTAATTCTAGAATCTGCTCTAACCATGCTGGGAAGACAAAGGGGGATATGACTTCTCCTGTAGCTATTGCTACGCAGTATGAAGGTATTTTCTCCAACAAATCTGTTTTGCCCCAAAATACGCCCTCAGAATAATTTCCAGGCAGTATAAACCTGGAAGTGGAGCCTTGGGGAAACTATAAATGCTTCAAATGCAAAGTAATCACAATCCAAAAAAGAGAAAACCTTGGCAACCCTGGGCAGGTCCATGCTTGCCTGGGGCCCTGGCCATGCTGGCTGACCTGGCGTGATTAGTAACAGTGCCCCATCTTAAAGTGTCTGGTTTGGATAATAAATTTTGTAGGCACCCTGCCTTTCACCAAATGTAGCACTTGGGACATCCCTTTCAAACGTTTTGTACAAACAACTGGCTCTGCTGCCAGTATGGCCTTCGACCTGGCTCTCCAGAGGGAGACATGGCATCTCAGCGCACAGTCAGGTGATATGCGGGTCCCGGAGGCCACAGCGCTGCTCCTCCCCCAGGGCACTTCCTGGGCTTGGCACCAGTGGCGGCTGCACACTGCAAGGGAGAGTTTTTAAACCTTGGACTTGAGAACCAGATACTTGGCTTTGGAAATGAAGGCAAAGCAGACCTCTGGGTCTCCTCTTAAATGTTCTCAGCTTCTCACTTTCAAGACTCCGCTGACATCTGGGAGTGCACTGATGACCTTGCCAGGGTGGGTAAAAGGAAAACAACCACACCCAACACACCTTTGTCAGCAAACATCAAGAATATCTCAGAGAGTTTGGCCTTGACTTTACTGCTTGCGCCATTGAACGACTTAAACAATTTGGAACTCTATTTTCGTGTTTAGGTGGTGGGAGAAATTTTGGAGATTGGTTAGACAGGAGCAGAGAAGGGATTGATTCATGGCTGTATCACGGACTCCGGGTTCAAGGCATGCGCTAAATATTTGGCTAATGAATACATAAATACCTGAATGGGTGGGGGGAGATTTTTGTCCACCCTTAATAACTATTTTTAGAACATTGGAGAATTTTTCTTATCTCTAACAAAATTTCATAATAACATTTGTGGTCATTTCCAGACATTTTTTCTGGAGATAAAGAGTTTGGGTGTGTTTCATTTTACTCCTTGGACAAAGGTGATTTATAATTCTGAAAGGGCACATACAAAATTAGTATTCAAGGAAAAAACCCTGTTCAGGGTTTTTATTTTAATTGTGGTTAATTTAAATAGTTGGAGAAGTGAAGTTGCAAAGTTGCAAGATGCCTCTTTAACTCCCACCTAACCATGGCATTGACCGACACAAGACAGAAATGGGGTTAGTAAGCGAGTCTTGCCTGCCAGGTCCCACGCTACTGAATTTGGCGTGATGTTTCACAGAAGAAGATATGGTTTTGATTAAACTCAAGGGCCAAAAGAGGACAATAAAATAGTAAATTCAATGTCAAACCTATCCACATCCTTTTGCATGTATCATGATATCTAAATAGGGTAAGAGATAGGAGAATTGAGGGGGGGGAAAGCCTTTTGGTTCTAATGCCAGCAGTATCTTTCTTCTGGAAAACTTATCAATGGACTTTAAAAGGATCTCTGAATTCTGAATCTACCATGGAGAGACCATCTTGACAAAGGGCATGAACTAATCACAGCAAGGAATAAACAATGAGGAGAGCTGAAATAAAACCCATAAATACTCATACATCGGTAAGCTAAACAAACTGAAACCCAGCTTTTGGCAATTTACATGAAGTATTTCATTTGATGAATGGTTTTCTTTGCTCCATGCTTTATTACTTATTATCTCCTGGTTCAAAGAATGCCTCCTTGCAGTTGCTGTGGAATTCAAGACACTGGGCTCTGTTTACAGAGTGAGGGGGTGCCGAGAGTGCCTCCCCCCAGCTCCTCCCCTTCCTGGTACTAATAAACATTCTTGACATTTGACTTGATGGCAGTATTTCAGAGGTTTAAATCACACCTTTTGTAAACATATATAATATTCTGGGTGTGAATTATTGCTCTTTATAAGAAACAAATCAGAACTGTTTCCAAACTAAGGAGAATGCAGCTTATTTGATCGGTTACAAGTCTCTAAGGTTTTCTTTTGTTTTGTTTTGTTCTCTGTGTTTGCTTCCGAATCCACTAGGTAATTCCTCTACAATAAGCCTGTTATTGAATTTTTCTGTGGTCTTTTTAAAAATAGCTCCTTGATGAAATAATTGGAATGTATTGGAGTTGTTTATTTATGTTTATACAGTGTTTTGGCATGTGGTGTGTGGTACGGATATCATTTAGTCAGGGCACCAAGATGGATGAAAAGAATAGTAAAACTAATCAACACCAGGATGCTCCTTGCAATAAAGAAACTGTGGCTTCATCCTGACTTGAACGGTCTTTTCCCTGATACATCACAAACACCAGGCTTACATCCCTTTCCAATGCAGGTGATGTATTCTTGCTAAGTAGAAGATGGGACCTAGTCATTCTAATACCTTACTTATTTCTCTGATCAAAGTAAATGAAATCTTAAAAGTTGAAAATGTATTAGTAACTACTTAAAAAGTGTTATGTGTACAAACACCTGCATGTACAGAATGCAGAACTGATTTGTTCCTTGACAGACTACACATTGTCAAAATATTAATAATAAAGTGTTAGTGTATTTTAGACTGGAAGCATTTATATAAACAAATACCCTTCCTAGATGTCCTAGAACTCTAAAACCATGAATCAGAACCAGTATAACCCAATACCAATTTTTTATTTGCTGTGTGCATTAATAATTGATCATTTTCTAAGTGTTCCTTTATTTATTTCACGAAGAATAAGTTTTACATTTCAAAAAAGTAAGATAGATCAAAATCCAACTTTTTATTTACAAGATTCAATATAATATCATATCATATCATATTTTAATTTATTTTGAAATAATTTTAAACACAGAAAATTGCAAAAATAGCACAGAAAGTTCCCTTTTACCTTTCACCCAGCTCCTCCTAATGCTGGCATCTTACATAACCATAGCACAATGATCAAAATTAGGTAATTCACAGTACTATAATACAATGAAATAATCTACATAGCTCATCCAAATTTCACCAGTTTTCTCCCTAATGTCCCTTTTCTGGTCTAGGATCCAACCCCACATTGCTCCTGTATCCTCTCAACACACCCCATCCATTTTTAAACACTTCTTTGCTCTGAATCATGCTCTTTTTAAAAGAATGATTTAAGTGCTTTTTTTAAAAAAAAGTTGATACAAATTTATGGCAATAAAGTCAAGCAGTAACTAAAACTACAAAGAACAATGTAAAAATTATACAAAATCTCACTACCATGAAAGAAGTACTACTAACATTTGGCGAACATTGTCCCTGACATCTCTTTATGCATATATACAGATAACAGGATGGAGAGCGAGAGAGAGAGAGAGAGAGAGCTCTAGATGGAATTTTGATGAGATGGAATCATATTATGTATCCTATCTTTAATTAAAAGTACTAAAATTAATTCTATTTGAAATTAACAGAAGCAAAAGAAACTAAAATACAATTGGCTTTGCTGAATTTCAGGTAAACATTTCTTTACAAAAGACATATTATTTCCTAAATTATGTCTCTAAAGGCAAGAAAAAGATTATTTAAAACATGATATTCCTCAGTTAGCTTCTGCTGCATAATAAACCACAGAAAAACTTTGTGACTTAAAACAAACACCATGTATTACAGCTTCCAGGTCTACAGGTCTGCGGGGGCTCTGCTGATACAAGTAAGGCTTGGCTGAGGGTGGCTGAATTGCCTAGGCATCTGTGGTCAACACGAGGGCCAGCGGGAGCTGGTCTAGAATGGCCTTATGACCCGCGTGGCAGTTGGCTATCTCTTGGTAGGGACAATGGGGGTGACTGGGCCATGTGATCATTTGCCCTCCATCAGGATTGCCCAAGCTTGTTCACAAAGTGGCAGTATGATTTCAAGAGAGCAAACGGAAGCATGCGGGGACTCTTGAGACTTACACATGGAACTGACACAACAGATGTTATGGTCAAAACAAGCCACAAGACGAGCCCAGATTCAGGGCGTGGAAAAACCAACTCTACTGCTTGATGAAAGAGCTACAAAGTCACATTACAAAGAGATGTGGATATAAAGAGAATAATTGTGGCCTTTTTTTTTTTTTTTTTTAATTTTTAATTAATATGGCCATTTTTACAAAATAAAACTATCATAAATGTTACTTTATTGGCAATGTGTTTCAGCTTTAGACAGAACTGCATTGAATCCCTCTTTTAAAAACATGAAGAAAGTACCACATTTTCCTATATCCCATTTCTCCACATCTGTTGGTATCTTAAACAGATTATTGTTTTTACATTGTCAAAGTTGATCACATTTACATTTTGTTTTGAACAGTAATTTTCTCAGTTATTTAGCCTTAGTTTTAAATTTAAATGCCATACCACCAACATACATTGTCTTTTCTCATGACTTTTCCATTCTTGACTTTTACATTTTGATTTAACTATTGGTTAGTTAAATTTCATAATTGTGTATATATTTTTTTTCCCCAAGAGGCTCTTATGACTCTTCTAGTCTCTGTATTCTCGCCTGCTTTGAAATGACTCCTGTTTCCTTTGTGATTGAAGGGAAAATTTAGTGGGTCACAAATTCTTTCGCTCAGAATATCACAGACATTGCTGTGCTGAGTAAGATCTGGTCACAACTTTATTTTTCTTCTTTGGAGATTTGCTTTGTTTGCCTCATAATCTGTATTATTCTTATGTATTGATGTTGACTATTCAAATAACATTTTTTCATGTTACAGCATTATTCTTTCAATCTGCAAATTTAAGCATTTATTTTGCTTTTTTTTCCCTATCATTTATTTGTAACATATTTTCTGTTTCACATGTTCATTTCTTCTTTGCAAATACCAATTACATATTTGTTGGATCTTCCTTGCCTGTCCCTCATGTCTATCTTTATCACCATCATCATCTCTGCCTAAACTAATCTCCCCAGATATTTTCAGGATTGAATCATTCATGTCATCCAGGTTTCAGATAAAATGTCATATGCTCAGGGATGTCTTTCCTGGTCACCCAATCTAAAGAAGGTCCTGCCTTTTCACCCTCTGTTATGGCACCCTATTTTAATTTTTTCAGAGGTCTTATTACTACCTAAATTTATTTTGCCTATGTATTTAATTTCCTGTGCCTCCCCACCCTAAATTGTAATCTCCATAAGGGCAGAGAATTACCTATCTTAGACACTGATAAATCCCCAGCACCTGCAAGCACCCCTAGCATGTGGTGGATGCTCAGCAATTACTTATTGAATGAAAGAATGAAAGTCCTGTCTACCTTGAGTTATGTTTATTCTGATTTTGACTGCTTATAGTATAGCTTTCTTCTCTGCAATATTTTTCATTTACATTTATTTCCTATAATTGCTTCTAGATTCTAGAGAACTCTGTCTGAACTCATCCTCTGTTTCCTTGGATAATTCCTTTTGTAGTTTTTTTTCTTTGTCTTACATTCTTTTCTTCTTTGTTTTACCTCTAATTTATTTATTTATTTATTTATTTATTTATTTATTTATTTATTTTTATTATTATTATTATTTTTTACATTTCTCAATTAAATATAATGGATACATATAAATTTTTTTTTGATCAAACAATATGTTACACAATATATTTGGTTCATAGTAACGCATTCATACAGTATTTGTCCTTTTGTGTCTGGCTTGCTTCACTCAACATAATGTCCTCCAGGTTCATCCATGTTGCCATGTGCTTTACGACTTCATTTCTTCTTACAGCTGCATAATATTCCATCGTGTGAATAGACCACAG